>JAHFWJ010000205.1:0-179663 GCA_028555115.1 Himalopsyche japonica
AATTCGCGATGTATCTATCTAGATCACTAAAACACATTAAATGATGTTTAATTGCTATATATTTATTATAAAATATGAAAAAAATACTGCATAAATGATGCATAAGGATGCATCGATTTCCGCTCTCGACAGCGGTAAAAATAATAATGTTCCGGGAAATGATTTTCATAAATTATTACACAAAAACAATGGCAAGTGTGCGACATACGGAGGGTAGATATGGTGCGATAAAATTACTTCGTCACAGTTGCATATTTCAATATGAGATGTACTGAACAAAGACATCGGTGGACAAGATAAATCAAATTTTTTTAATATCGCAAACAAATATTATCAAAAATTATCATGCAAACATTGCTATTGCGCATTCTCTCTCTCTCTCTCTCTCTGTGTGCGTAAATTGCAAATTATACATGGTATAATCGAAAATAATGATTACAAGCCTTTAGAGTTACACATATAAACATTTAATACATTTATTAATCATAATTATGTGACAAAAAAACTGCATGCTATATTGTCGTTTTAAAAATTTCTGTTGACAAAATTTACAAATAAAAATTCTAAACTCTTGGACATTTCAAATAAAGTTAAATCAATAATCAATCAAACTTTTTTTGCGTTATAACATCGACTGAACGTGCTTGATAGAATTTCAATATCAAATTGAATTGTTACAACTTTGTACGATTGCAGATGTTTTATCACTAACGAACTGGGTTTCACCTATCGGCATCTACAAGCATTGAATCACACAGAAGGATGCAACAGAACTCAAATTAACTAAACATTTCCTTAACTTTATTTTTACAATTAGATAGAGATCAGACATTTTAGCTTAATTCAAAGTAAAAGAATAATACATTGTGACGACAATCTACTCGTCTAAGGTGGTAAGTGACAGGTTTTACGGGCAATTAACAAAAGTATGCGATGTGTCAAAAGTTTACACACCAAACGAAACATTTACTAAGCGATAAGTATCTAGACAAATTTCATCAAAAAACCTTGCTTTATTATAAAGCATCACGCAGTAAATTGACATAAATATTGCGGTACGAAGTAATCATAAAATCGATGCTAACGATTTAAAAATTGTAGAAATATTGTAAGCATCATAACGATTCAGACCAAGGTGACAGTTAATGTGCTAATTATACGGCATTATAATTTTTATTAAAAATCCAAAACTCTTGGAATGTTGAAGCGGACAATTCCATCTGTACCACAATGGATCCTGTGATAATATTCACTCCAGATTCATGATAGTTATCAAGTAGGGGATTAAGTCCGTATAGGGCCGTTAGTAATTTATAATCCTGTCCCCTCGTCCCTACAATCTCTTTTATGAACAAAGAGTCGATATGCGGGTACACAGTAATCTACCTTGAAGCTGAGTAGGCTCCCATTAGGGCTGCCAGAACTGGCCTATGAATAATTTTCACATTTATGGAACAAGATTTAATACTTTGAGGCTTTTCACAACACAATAGTTCACCAACACGGGAGACGTAACGACATTGGTTTCAATGAAACTTGACGATTAATTTACGATTTGATTTTTCGGCTATATTTAACATTGAAAATGAAAGAATAAAAATACCTACGCACTACCTACGTATCTTTCACTTATGGAGGTACGTTTCAAAACTCTCCTATTCTAAATGGATACTTCTGTAAATTTATTAATTTAATTTGACAGCTAAAAATTTTACAATTTAGATACGAATGTATTATAACCATTTCTGCGAGTTACTGATTCTTCAATCAGCCGGCTGTTTACAAAGAAAAAAAAGCCAGCGTAGTCAACTCAAACGAGATTCTCCTGTAAATTTTCCCCTCGCTTTTCTTGCTTTTAATAAAACAGTGCGAATACTTTGAAAGCAAGTGATCGTCTTAGATTCTTATATTTCCATCGATAGTAACGAATAATTCTCATTCGAACTAATATTAAATCGTATTTTGTTATTTCCCAATTACACATGTTAATATACGCGTAAAATGTTTTACACAATGTTTTTTTGGTATGAGTTTCACGCACTGAATTGATAAACCCAGTAAGAAGATTTTACGAAAAAGGTTTTCCGCAATACACTTTGTATTTTTGTCGCGACAGCCCTATTCCTGGCTACTGTATGCCGACCCAATCACCAAGAGACCAGCACGGATAGGCACCGATGAATCAGACAATACCTACATAACTAAAGTGGATGCAGGGCTTGAATGCAGAAATGATACACTTGATAATATCATGTATATTATAAATCATAATTTCGTGGTCTTAAAAATAACAATAACGTGAAAAAAAACCGCCAATTATGTTGTTTTCTATAGGGGTTACAAATATTCGTGGCATACTACACGTCAATGTTTATAAAAATGCGAAAGATTCACCATCGACCCATTGGTTAAAACTCAGTCTATCAGTATCGTTTACTTATTAAAATTTTTTTTTTTTAGATGACATTTTATAGTGTAGATTGTGCGTATAATATTTATGTATCAACCGATGATAATGCTTGCGATCAGTGAAAACGGTCCTGATTATAAATATATATTGTGGAAATATATAATAAGTCCTAAAAAATGTGTTTTTATTATTTAAAATATCATGCCTTTCCATCAAGAAGTGACAGTTAACACCTTAAAAATGGTTGTACAAATACTAAATTACAGGGGAAAAAATGAATAATATTTTATACATAAGAATTTAAAATAGCAATTTTAGTGAGAGTATGTATACATAGTATTTATATGAGAATATCATAAAAGAATTGTTCAATTCTTTCATTAGAAACCAATATTTTTATTTAAAATAGTTTATGCATTAAATATTTGGAAGCGGTAAGTTTACATTGGCATATTTTTACAAATTAAACACTGTAATGGACCATTCCACACCAAAAGCATCGCTAGTTTATTTTACTGTTCTATTGACAAAAGCCTATAAATTTATTTTTTAGTAAATAATAGGTAACAGATAGCATTTTTTAAACACCAATTATTTTCTGGAATCATTTATTTTATTGAGTCACGGTATTACTGACAGTGGTAGCATTTTACAATCACAAACTGGCTATCATTTAACTCCAACGAGACAATGAATAAAACGCAGTGAGTGTTTTAAACAATTAGTTGGTAGGTACTATGTCATACAAAAATACGTTAAGTTGTTTTGTTAAGTTGAGAGTGGCAATATAACTAAACAATGCAGTGGAAATTAATGACAACGCCGGCATTTTTTAATAGACCAACAATAGCAAAGAAAAAATGTTGAACATTCAAATAATGATTTGGATACTTTTTTTTTATATATATATTTTATTTGATTACAAATAAAACATATATAAAAAAATATCATTCTATTTTTAAATTGTCAAACAAAAGTACTCGCAACAAATCATTTCGGAATTGAGGAGATGTATTGCGCTAAGGCGATTAATTTAGCACAAATTTATCCGTTTTCACTCTCAGTTATTTTAAAACACCTTATAATTTTCGCCAAAATCTAGGCTGTTAAAAAAACGGAATTTAATATGAAAATTAAAATAGAACAGTTAAAAATAAGATAATTTTAAGTGTTTCGCTTCGCAAATTTTCCATGTTAAGTATTGGATTGAAGACAGCAGCATAGTTTGTCTCCTGTCATAGTACAGACAGTAAGATTACGATAGTCAGAACTGTAAGCGTTCATGTGATGTTAGTCTAGATATCCATCTCAGTATACCTCTTCAACTACTAGCACTCACCAGTGCGTCGCACGTATATTCACTCCATACGCCGGTGACTTACTGGTGTGTCTGTCACGTGTGGATCATGAATTCGGAAGATTTTCGATTTGAACCTTTTAAACTCTAAATCTGTGGCTTGGAGAACTAGGTCGAATATTTCGCACTGGGAATGATGTTGTTATAGAACCGTTGAACCGGCCAGCGCAAAATTGCGAAAAATATAACGAAACAAAAAATCAAAATATCGATATCAAAATATAACGATAATAATGGTTTCGGCGATTATTTGACGAATTAAACTCCTTCGACAAGTTATTGAGTAAGGCCGTCTGTATTCTTTGAAGACAATACATACTATGAAAGGTGCAGACCTTACTAGTATCCAGTGGCGGCTCGTTCATATACACTGCGGAGCTGCAGCACCCCCAAGAAAATTTGATAGAAATGAATTTTATTTATTTTTATTATATCTATAATATTAACTATTTTAAAGTGTGGCATGTGTTTGCTGAGCGCGCGCCGATCGCTCTTCAGATGCATAATTGTACACGTATTGTGCCGATAGAGTGTACAGTAATATGAGGCGAGCGCTGCGTAGCGACGTTGCTCCTAGAATTTTTTGTGTCCACGGTGTCACTCACTGTATGACGAGAAGTGCGTAGAGTGGAGGGGGGTCTCGCCGTATGGTCAGTGTCACGCTGCAGCTCGGAGCAGCGTCGGAGCAGTGCAGTTGGGTGAATTGGCTGATTTAACGTATTTGCGGCCACGCGGTCGTCATCTCTTTGCATTTTTACATACTCTTAACACCTGTTGGTAAGTGTTTTACGCCCTTAGTGTGCATGCCAAGCTTCTTCTTTTTTAAATATAACATTTGCCCCTATTACAGGATAAAAATTATGGACCTAACCAAGCCACCAACTGTAACTGAAATGAAGGTTATAAAATTTTCTACTCTATCTCTCGAAGAAAAAGTAAAGATCAAACAGCGAGGTCGTCCAACCCCAAATATTTTAATAGCCCAATCAGGAACTAGCCATAACAAAAAATATGTTCGAGCTTTTAATTCTGAATGGTATGAAAAAAAGAAATGGCTTTGTGGGTGTGAAATACGAAATACTCTCTTTTGCTTTCCTTGTTTATTAATGGGTGGTGATTCAGTATGGACAGAAAATGGCTTCAATAATATAAGCAGAATTAAAGAAAAAACGACTAAACATGAAATTTCCCGAAAACACATAGATAATGTCGTATGTTTGTCATTATTGGGTAGTGTCAATGTTATAGAATGTCTAAGTGAATCATATAAACAAACAATCATTAGACATAATGAAAATGTCATTAAAAATAAAAACATATTGTCAAAAATAATAGACTGTATTAAATTTTGCGGAAATTTTGAACTTCCTCTTCGAGGTCACGATGAAAAAGACGATTCACTTAATCCAGGCGTGTTTAGAGGTCTTGTTAATTTTGCAAAAAATTTAGATTCAGAATTAAAGCTTCATTTAAGTAACAGTTCAGCATTTAAAGGAACTTCAAAAACTATTCAAAATGAACTCCTGGATTGTATGCTACAAATATGCCGTGAAAAAATAACGACAGAAATTAATGAGACGTCTTATGTATCATTAATGGCTGACGATACAACTGATGTTTCAGAGCACACACAAATGGTTATTGTTTTTAGATATGAACTAAATGGTGAGGTATACGAACGATTTTGGGGATATTTTAATCCCGAAAATCAAAAAGCTGATGGATTATCAAAATGCATTCTAGAACAAATTGATGTACTTTTAAAAGAAAACCCGTCGAAATTAATTGCTCAAACTTTTGATGGTGCCAATGTAATGAGAGGGGAAAAGGGTGGAGTTCAATTTAAAATAAAGCAGAGATACAAGAATGCTCATTTTATACATTGTTATGCACATCAATTGAATTTAATAATGAAACATGCTGCAACCACTTCGAGTACCTGTAGATTATTTTTTACTAATTTATTGAAAATTCCTGTATTTTTTTCCTATTCTCCATATAGGTTAAAAATTTTAAATAAACAAATGAATGTTCATTTGCCAAGGCCATCGGCAACGAGATGGAATTTCAATATACGCACTGTAAATAAAGTATATGAAAATCAAGAAATTCTTAAAAAATGTTTTCAAGAACTCCAATCTTCACCGCAAGCTACTGATAAAACGATTACGGATTCATCGGCATTATTGCTTACATTAAATGACGAAAATTTTTTATTCTGGTTAAAACTATTTCACAAGTTAATGCCGCATGTTGAAATCCTTTATAACCAAATGCAATCTAGAGAAATCGACATATTTTCAATACAAAAAAATATAAAAAGCTTTAAGAATGCCATATCGAAAATACGAAATTCATATACCGAATTGTCTTCGTCACAGTTTCAGGAAGCTAGAGATATGTGCGACGTATTAAGTTCAGACATGGAACAAAGGTACTCTTTCAATAATCAATTATTGGCTGCTAAATTGTTTGACAGAGTAAACTTTAAAAAATATCTCCAGAAAATGCCAATTGAAGAAGTCAATCAAACTATCGAATCGTATCCAATGCTTGAGAAGGAAAAGCTTCTTACAGAATTTCACGTATTTTACGAAAGAGTGGAAATGCACAACTTTGATAATTTAATATCATTATTGAAAAATATTCATGCTAATAATTTGAGCGATGTTCTTGGAGAATTGACGAAGCTCTTAAAAATTTTAATTACTACTCCAATGACAACTGCAGAACCTGAGCGATGTTTTTCTACATTAAAAAGAATTAAAACTTATCTCAGGAACACAACTAGTCAAGAAAGGCTAACGGCTTTGTCAATGCTTTCAATAGAGAAAGATATGATTACGAAAATACCAAACTTTAAAGAAAAAGTCATAGAAAAATTTGTTAATAGCAAAAATAGACGAATGGAATTTATTTTAAAATAGCTTTTTTTTAATTGTTATTATTTTTGATATTTCAAATAAAATCTAAGTAATATGGTCTTTTACTGAATTTTAATTTATCCACAGCACCCCCAAATCTCACACCCACGAGCCGCCACTGATTATGTGGCTTTTATAGACAAATATATATATTTACTATTTACAGCAAAACTCATCCATAACATCAACTGTGCATATAGATTTGCTTCAAACAAGAGTCTATTAATAATTAAAACACTTAACAAGATGATAGTGCTAAAATCAATTCAGAAAAATCTGTCTGCTGCAGCACATTAACAAGGTTTCTTGTAGGTGGTTAGTTTACTTGATGAAAACATTACTAACACGGTGAAAAAATAGCAATGTATTTTAGTTCTACAAAATTTGTAGAACTAAAATACATTGCTATTTTTTCACCGTGTTATAATGGAGTTCTACCAAGTGAATGCCAATTCAATCAAGAAAACATTACTCTTAAATAAATTAGTTATGTAACTATTTCATGAAACACACAATAATAAATAAAAAATAAACTTCAACATTAAGGCATTTCACAAAAAGGCGACCATGCATATAATTATTAACTGATCGAACATGGCAAGTTCAGCTAACTATAAATTTTTATTTATGGGCCAATGTTAAGTGGCCGATAGTGTAACTCAATTTTTTAGTTTCTCCTGAAGCCTTGGTGTTGATTTGACGGCTGTGGAGTTCCATATTTCTATAACCTTACATAATATTTTTGTATCGTGAATTTCTTGAAATTTGGCACACTGTTTGCGACCCGGCGGAGAGTCTCTGCAGACCACTGGTTGGGGAACACTATCTAGTTTAATTATAGGGAAGCAAACCAAACATTTCTCAAGTATAAATTCACCTGCTCGTAGCCTCTATCAGCATCTCTGTAGAATTCTTCGAGTGTGCTATATTTTTCTTCCAGAGGAAGATCTTCCAACAGAGCAACGCTGCGGTAGAAAAAGAATATTCCCATCAGTACCTAAAGCATCAAAAATAAACAGAATTATTTCAAAATTAATCTCATTATTTCGATTATTTCAATTATAAAAAAAACAACTATGTCATGCTGAAGCTGACAACGTCAGTGCCAAGCAACAATACATAAGGTGTATGTGTTTTTATTTAGTTACTACCACTGAGATGTGAAAAGCTGAATAAGCTTGAAAGGTGAGTCAACCGACAAGTTTTAAAAATCAACATATTTTTACTTCTTATGATATCGAATGAAGGTGGTTGATGAAATTTCATAATCAAATTTGAATTGTTGATACTTAATACGATTCCACATGTTTTGTCAGTAATGACCTGGGTTTTGCATTTCGGCATCTTCAATCGCCTGTTATCGAAAAACCATTCATTTAACACAGGTAAGGGTGTTAAATTATTGCGAGGGATCATAAATTATTTTATCAAGAAATTTTAGAAATATACAGTGCAATTAGATTCATTTTACATTCTTAACGATCAGCTTAATCTTCCCAATTCTCCCTTGTATATATATAATTTATTCATGAGTTGAATTCATATTTTATTTCACCTGAAATAAGTAGGTATCTCTAAGTTTAAAAGTTTCCACTTGTATTTTAATGGTAGTTGATTATTATTTGTTGTAAAATCCTTTTCATCAAAAATTCATTAAGATTCATAAAACTTATATGCAATTGATTGTCATTTTTCATCAAATCGTTTTGAAAGGTATTTAGGATGTATGTATGGATCGTAGCCTTAGGGTCTGTGTTTTTCTTTTAAAATTAATTCCTCTTGTATATAACCGATGTACGCTATTTATCGTCTCCGTTCTGTTCCATTCGTGTGATAGAATGCCTGAAGATGCCAAAAGGCGAAACCCAGGTCACGAGTGACATAACATTTGGAATTGTACATTGTTTTACAAATTTGCATTTGCAGCATAGTACTCTTTCTCTTCCCAAAATTTACTAAATGCCGATAATAACAATGTATATATGCTGGAAATTTTCATTTTTTGAGAAACAGGTAGATACACAAAATGTGAATTTAATGTTATTATGAAAATGTCTTCGATTATATATGTCAATGATAACTCTTAGAACAAGCCACATAAGAGAAAATTTCAACTGCAGCAACAAAGTTAGGTCCAAATATATTTACAGCTTTAAGTTTTAAAATAATTGAAACAGCAGTTAATGATTTTCAAATACTTAAAAACTTCGATACTCAAAAAATATATAAATTTTGTCCTTATCATTTTGAGCCTGTCAATATTGATTAGACCTTCAGCACATCTATGTGCAAGAAAAACAAGAATGATAACGGTTCATAATCATTTAGAATTGGTAAATTACACTACAAATTCGACAAACTTCCAATAAAATTCATCATTTCGAAGTAATTCAAACAGATCATTATGGTAAAGAACGAAATCGTATCCCTGATACATTTCTGGGAAGGGCAATAATGAGGTGGCGTGCTTACCAGTTGGAAAATACCCCACACGCTTATGATTAAGCCACATAGTGACAATTTAGGTCCACAAATCTTCATGTTGTTAGGTGGTATGATCAAAATCAAAAAATGAGAACAAGACAGTCGCCAAAGTAAATGTCAGCTGCCCTAGTCTCATGTGATTAGATTAGTGTTACAAGACTACTCTTATATCGAGATCGATACTAAATATAAAAATATTAGGCACACTTTTAAATCTTTATACTTTATCCAAAAAATATTCGAAAAAAATATATTTGTAGTGCCGCATACACAAAAATTAGTATTTCAAAATTTTTCAAACATTTGAAGGTGATTTAAATGTGTATTCATATTAATAGCTTATGTGATATAACGTTTGTGAAAATATAAAATAATAAAAATTATCACATTCAAAGTACAACTGTACATTGAAAAAGATAACTAATTCTAACAACATGTCGATTTTCGTTTCGAAAAATTATTTGACAAACAAAAAATTGAATCCCATTGTGTTGTTACTATTTTAAAATACATGCTTATAGAACAATAAAACATTACTTTTAAATGTTTCTATATTTCATTGTGAAAGTGTAAGTAATGTAAAAAGTAAAATATTTCATTTGAATTGCTACAACTTTGTACGACTGTACATGTTTTGTCATTAACGACCCTGGTTTCGCCTTTCGGCATCTCCAGGCATTCTATCACACGGATTTAATAGAACTGACTTACAATAAACAGCTAGAATCGTCTATATGTCAAAGGTATTAATTATAGTGAAATAAAATCCCCAACGCAAGCACTAAACGGCAGCTTAAACAAATATAATTTTAATCTAATAATGATTAACACTATTGCCTGAAATAATTTTCATTAACGATCTTTAGATTCGTGTGATAGAATGCCTAAAGATGCCTAAAGGCGAAACCCGGGTCATTTGTGACATAACATGTGGAATCGTATAAATTTGTAATAATTCAAATTTGATATTAAAATTCCATCAAGCAACTTCAGTCGATATCATAAATTAATAAAATATTTGTTAATTTTATTTTAAATGTTGAAAGCATTTTTTTGAAATCTAGAAGTCAAATATTTTATATAATTAAAATAGCTTGTTCTATTAATTATGCTTAAAAATGTTTTTTTACATCACATTAAATTTACGAACATAGGTGAATTTATTTTAATGAAAGGCTTAACATAAGGAAAAGAATTTTTAATTCTAGAGAATATTTAAACGAATGGTATCATTTCATTGACAGCAAACAAGCTTGTCTATTACAGAAAATACGTTATAATTTTTGAATGGCAGTTCCCTCCGTTTTCTATGTCAACAGTGAATTGTTATTGCCGCATTTTAGCTAATATAAGATGTATATAAAGTCGATAATATTGGACGGCTTTAAATCATATGGTAATAAGGTTGAAATCAATGGATTCGACAAGGAATTTAATGCCATCACCGGTCTAAATGGCACTGGAAAATCTAATATTTTAGATTCGATATGCTTTGTTTTGGGCATCACAAATTTATCATGCGTAAGTAACGTTTCTGTTATACTTATTGACTGAAAACTAACACCGGTCAAACATCCCTTTGAGATTATTTGATTGAATGATTCACCTGACGAAGTTGTTTTATAGTTGATTTTGAAACAAACAATTTAATTGGACAATATAGATATATATTTAGATTTTTTTTTGCTTTCTTCAAAAGTGCCGTATTTCTTTTTTGTTTTTTGCATTGTGCAATGTTCACTTGTGTGGGGTACAGGGAGTATATTTCAACCCCCATTATTTCATCTGAGGTGTGTTGTGATGGGTGTGTGTATGTCTGGTGAATGTGAAGGTGATGTTCCGGTGATGAGGGTTCCGTGGCGTAGTGTAGATCTCTTGATGTTCTCTTTGGTTTTGCCTACTATTAGCATAGTATTCATAATTAGGTCCCCATATATGGGAAAGCATACGAGTTGTCATTTGTATCAAGTTTTTATATTTTGAACATTTGTGTTCCTGACAAAATTTTACAGGTAAAGTTGTCATTTGTATCGGGCCTCTAAATTCTCAAGCCCTGGTCTTATTAATTTAAGTCATCAGAATTGTATATAGTACAACACATATTTTATAAACTTTCTTGATTCAATACCGGCTGAACAAAAAAATAGGTAAGTTTGTCATGTATTATGAATGTTATGTTATGAGGCAGAGATTACAATATATATTGACCCAGCTGCTAAGTTTACAAACAACTACCTGTAGAGTTTGCTCATTTTGGCGACTTTTTCACTTCATAAAATTTCTCAATCAAATTCGAAATGCTGGATTTGTATGTCTATTAAGTAGGAGTGAATTTAATTTTGTGTGAAATTTTATGAACAGTTACGTGGATTCAAATGTTTCTCTGTCGACAGGTCCGAGCTGGAAGTCTTCAAGACTTAGTTTATAAGTCCGGCCAAGCTGGTATAACAAAAGCTAGTGTTACCATCACATTCGACAATGCAGACAGGAAACAATGTCCGATTGGATACGAAAACTACGATGATATTATCATTACCCGCCAGGTACATATTTTGTCTTTTACTATTTACGAAAAGTTTTCATTGATTGTTATGCAAAAGGGTAAATGCTGGAATGAGTAACCAAACAAAATAGAAAACAGTTAAGAATATGAGAAAAATAAAAAAAAAAGTGTTGACTGTGGTAGCTATTTGCTAATTGAATACATTTATATTGCAATTTTAAGTGAATTAAGAGTACACAATTATAACCAGTATTGAATTCATATACTTCTTGTTGGTACATGGTGGATATAGTTTGAACAGATTAGCTATAAATGATATCAAATTTGAATTGTTACAACTTTGTACAATGCCACATGATTTGTCACTAACAACCAGGGTTTCGCCTTTCGACATCTTCAGGCATTCTACCATACAGATGCAGCAGAACTGTTGAAGATGCCGAAAGGAAAAACCCGGGTTGTTAATGACAAAACATGTGGAATCGTACAAAGCTGTAACAATTCAAATTTGATATTGAAATTCCATCAAGCACCTTCAGTCGATATCATAAATGATATATTTTTTTTATTTCCAGGTTGTTATTGGTGGCAAAAATAAATACCTCATCAATGGAATCAACGTGCAAAACAAAAGAGTTTCAGATCTCTTTTGTTCTGTTCAGCTGAATGTCAACAATCCTCACTTCCTTATTATGCAAGGGCGGATAACTAAAGTTCTCAACATGAAACCGCCTGAAGTAAGTAGCAGTAAGCAAACTGGCGGAATGTGGTTATGAGTATAATTTGTACATCTATAGATTTGATAATGGCCACTGTCACTATGTTTGGCGAAATCCCGTACGCGTCCAATAAGTTCCAAATCGAAGGTTGATGCAGAACGTCAACCCAACCTACCTCATTTTCTAACCAGTGGGATTCCGGTGTCTCGGACGACCGTAGATTATCATCCACAAGAAGCACTTGGCAGAACTGAAGGATTCTGGCATGTCATAAGAGCAATCAAAGTAACTAGAAAGTGACAGAATCGTGGAAGCCATATGCTTCACACAAAGAGCAATATAATAGAAAAAGAAGAGGAATATCAAAGTCATGTTATTTTAACAATAACAAAAATATTAACAATAGTTTTGACAACCCTAATTTTATCTGTTTGATTTTTGTTGAATTTGTTTTATGATTACCATAAAATTAAAAAAATATGTTCATATTTACATTCCTCAATTGATATTCTATTTAATAACAGAAAATATTTAGGAACATATCTTATTTGAGAAAAAATCATCACCAACTAAAATGTCATTAGCAGTCCAGCGTTTACAAAAAGTTTCAAGAGGGTTTCTATATGTTTTTGCAATTTTTTTTCAGATTCTGTCTATGGTCGAAGAGGCAGCAGGAACGAGAATGTACGAAGCTAAAAAACAAGCTGCTCAGAAGACAATTGAAAAGAAAGACGCCAAACTTAAGGAATTGAATGATGTACGTATATATTATTGCATAGAAAAATTCCTCCGACTACTAGTGAAACACTCTTGAAATATTTATCAAATATCAATGTCTGCCCTTGTTTTAAAAACATGTCTAATAATCTAAACAAAAATTTACTTTCAATACATGTTATTAAAATTTATGGGACGAACACACTTTGCTTATTTTCAGTTGATAAGTGTAAAAAGAATGAATGAATATTTGAATTATAATATGTTTTAGATTATAACTGAAGAAATAGCGCCCAAAATTCAAAAGCTTCAGGAAGAACGGACACAATTCCAAGAATATCAAAAAGTCGTCAGAGAACTCGAAAACTTGACCAGGCTCTACATTGCATGGAAGTAAGTTTTCAGCTGTATAAACGAACCATTTGAACAAACAGATTGTTGAGTTAATTTTTTTAATCTTAAAAACTCAGTAATAGAAGCACACTTAGCACATTACTTCCTACAGCATGTGTTGATAGCGTATATTATTGCCTCATGAAAAACTCAAGCATTGTGTCCATTAAAACTTTGGTTAACGAGTTAATTTGCATCAAATTAAGTATTTTTTATATTGAATGTTTTGCTAATTTTTATTTTAGCTACACAAAAGTATGGAAACATATTTTTCCCTTATAGATCAATCTGCTTAAGTCATTGCTTACTATTTCATACCCATATTCAAAAATGTTGATGTAATAATTTTTACACTAAACATCACACGGTTACAGATTTTTTTAGAAATATTAACACTTAAAAAAATTCTTTTCTTCATTTGAAACAAGCATAAAAATAATTTAACTGCTAAAAATTCTCTGTATGTATCCAATATCCATAACTCAATAATTGATAATTTGATAAATAATATAAGATTGGCAATATTAAATGTAATAGATATTGCCACAAAAAAAAAGTTGCCATACTTGTACTCCTGTAATACTCAATGAATCAAGATTACTTCCTACAATTGTTCATAAATAAAATATAGTAATTGCACAACTGTAAATGAATATTTATTTTTAGATATGTCACTGCTGAGGAAAATACTGCCAAAGCAACGCAGATGGTGGATGATGTCAAAAATAAAATAGAGAGCAAGAATACAAAAATATCTGAGAATCAAAAAGAATGTAAAAACATAGACAAGCTGGTTGCGGAAATGGGAAAAAAATTAGATATGGTGATTCAATATTGTTGTATGAACTTATGTTAGAAATAAAAAATAATAATTGGCTTTAAAGCATATAAAAAAATAATATACATTTTGAATTATTTATGGCAATTACTTTACTGAAAATATATAATAGTTATTCAAGATCAACCTAAAAAAAAACACTTCACAAAAAACAAATCTTTTAAGGCAGAATGAATTAATGCACCTCTATTTATTTACTTAGCGGTGTCACTGTCTGGTGATCTCAAAGCCATTTTGTAGACTTGTTCACTACCATACTGGCCTCTAATTTGTGGGCTACAATGAGAATATTAATAAGCGTGGACGATTGCTTTGTTCTAGGAAACCGGTGGAGAACTGCAGGCTATCGAAAAGGATGCTCAAGATAAAGAAGCCAAGGAGGCAGACATCGCGGCCAAGACGAGAGCTGTGCATGATAGTCTTAAGGCTCAAAAGAATAAACAGAGGCTTTTACAAAATGGAATCAATGATGATGATAAGACATTTAACTCCAAAAAAGATCAACTCGATAAGGTACTTTTTTTAAAACTGGAATACGGCTATTTTTTTATTCACTTTATTATTTAAACACAAACTACATAACGGTTTTTCTTATTTTTTGAATTAAATATGATAGGAAGGTATGTCATGAACGTTTATGCCTTAGGTTACATATCATCAAATTAATTTGAAATACTGATATTTCTAAAATTAATTCAACAGTGATTGTGTTGAACAAACTTATGGTATAAATCAAGTTATTTTTATAGAAATGTTTTTTTTATAGAGGCATAGTAAGATAAAAGATGACTATATATGCAGCTATTTATTTTGTATTAGCGCAAAAAGAATTCAAGTTTGACCATTATAATACCTGCATTTTACATTTTTATGTTTATTTGTATAGATGGAAAACTCTTTTGGTGGTCTCCGTGATGCTATGACTAAAGATTCAGAGCTGTTGGCTGCAGTACAAGAACGCTTCCAAGCTGTCAGCTCCGGTTTACAGGTCACGGAGAGTGGTCAGGCGACATTGCAAGATCAGCTAATGGGTAAATTTTCATTTTGTTCGTGAAATTCCATAGGTCAATCATGGTGGAAAACTTCCAATTTGCTTGCTGTATCTTTAACAGATGTTGCATATCTATAATCACAGCTTTTGCGTCCTGTCTTTTTAAAAAAAATTTTGAGTTATTTACGTTTTAATTAGGTGCAAAGCAAGCCGCGTCCGAGGCATCCACACAAGTGAGTCAGTCCAATATGGAGAAGAAGCACTGTGAGGAGAGACTGAGAGTTTTACAGAAAGATGTTTCTGCCACTAGTCTACAATACAAAAAAGATCAAGCGAACATTTTGTCAATGGAAAAAGAAGTGGCCAAACTTCAGGTTAGCGCAAATTGCTTGATTACTGTCATTGTAAGGTAGTAAAAAATATAACAGATGAAATTTAGTTATTTATAAGTCCAAGTAATGATTGACTTGCTACACATTCTTGCTATACATTACCGTATCTTTTGGCACTATACAACATTTATTTAACTTAGAGTTCTTTCATCTTTTGTTGGTCGATATGATAGACAATTTTTTGATTTTATTCTAGCTTGACCTCTCTGGTGTGGGCTACGACGAGGAAAAAATATCAACCCTGCAGCAAACGCGTGCTTCACTCCAGCCGACGATGCGTAAGATACGGGAGAAAGCTGAGGTTCTAGGTGCGCAGTTGAGACGGTGCACATTCAACTATACTGATCCTGAACCTAATTTCAACAGACGAAGGGTTAAGGGGATAGTATGTCGGCTCGTTCAAGTCAGGGACACGGATTTCTGTACTGCTTTGGAGATTGTCGCCGGAGGCAAGGTAATCCTTCTAAATATTTAGTTCTCATATAATATAATATGTTAATATGTTTATCGTATTGTAAATTATTATTGTGAAGTTGTGAGTCAACATAGTTATTGGAATCTATAACTGAAACAGGGACATAGTAACGTGAGATGAAAGAATACCTATACTCATTGAAATGATTATCAGGAGTGTCTTAGGAGCAGTTACCCAAGACTTCATTATAATATCATATAACCGTTGACAAAATATTGTTGACCTTTGTTAGATCAACACATAAATATCTTTTTAAGGATTTCATCTCTTAATTTCAAAATTGGTACAACTGCTCTGAAAATGCTTGTTATGTGAATGAAATATGTAAAACTATTATGCAATTTTTTGGCTTTTTGAACTTAACGTGAGTGCTACAAATCTGGTGTTCAAGCTGGGTGCTTTGAGAACATAAAAGTCAAACAGAACTCAAAAGAGTATCTTAGTATTAAATCTTGGTTTCTAACTCCAGTTCAACTATTCCTGATTATTTAATATTATGGTATCTTTCATTTGATTTACAATTCGACAAATAAACAGTTAGAACTTTAAGATAGTTTTTTGTTTGCTTCCTAGTCTTTATTCTGCGTTTTAGTTACAGAATTTATATATCTTGAGTAAATAATTTATACAATTAAAATATCTTTTAGTAAACATTTGGGCTACTATACTAAATTTACATAAATATAATTTCAGTTGTACAACGTTATAGTGGACACGGATGTGACAAGCAAGTTGATCTTGCAAAAAGGCCAACTCCAGCAGAGGACCACCATCATCCCGTTGAATAAGATCAGCGGAAGAGTCATCAACAATCAGACACTCAAAATAGCTCAAGATTTGGTAGGATTAGAATTGTTTTCACATTTAAATATTTTTGTTTTAACTTCCAATTAACCCGATAGGCACGACAGTTTTTCATACAAACAAAATCTGTCCGCATTGCTAATTTTCAAAATGTTCTCTTTCCACATAGAGCTATAAATACAGCAATAAAAAATAATTGGGTTGGCTTTTATGGAAGCTAGATACATTAGGAATGTTTCACAGCATTAAAAAACACAAAGAAATGTCCTATATTGTCACAATTACCTAAACAAATATATCCCTAACAAATGACTTACTCGTAAATTGCCATTAAGGTGACATAACGAAGGCACCAATCAAACTCAAATGAACAAGCGCCATTACTGTCACGTGTCATGGAGTGTCACATTACAATGCCGCGAGATTGGTGCAAAGTTCAGTGCGAAGTTAGACGCGAGTTTAGCACGCAGTTTCAAACTGATATGTTAATTTGGTGGGATCGGAATAAATTTGAAGGGTTCGAAAAATCAATGTTTTTAGCATTTAAACCTAATACTTTTGACAATTTTATGGAGGTGGTAGTATCAGGACGATTTGGGCGATATTTTCAAACCAAAATGTGTTCTATATGCAAAAGATTGCCTGAGTTATCGACGTTTGAATGTTCGCGTCCCAACGTCTGGGGCGCTCGCGTACAGGCACATTGCCGTCCCATACGTTGGGGGGTTAGGGTGGAAGAGATTAAAATTTAATTTGAGTAGGTTTATTGACATGAGTGTAATTCTAATCCAATTTTTTGATTGCGGATAGGTTGGTGCTGACAACGTCAAACTGGCTTTGTCCTTGATTGATTTCGACCCTGTACTTCGTCCGGCTATGGAATGGATCTTTGGGGATTCATTTATCTGCAGAGATTTAGATACGGCTCGGCAGGTGACCTATCATCCTCGAATCATGAGACGCTGCGTCACCATGGATGGGGATGTCGTGGATCCGGCAGGTACCATGTCTGGTGGTTCCAGTATCAGGGTATGTACATCATTACGCAATGACAAAATCAATTATAAATTGTTACATTATTTTTTTCTTTTTGTATCATGTTGTTAGAGTAAGTCTCTTCGGTGTTCCTCATTTTCCATTGTGAGATTTTATTAGACTAGTGCAGTGAACAACCTTTTGTTGCTGCAAGTCAAAACTGTTTGTCACCACAAAAAGTCATTTTTTGTCATAGATTGTAAGTAAAATATTGTCATGCAGTATAAAATATTGAACAAAACTGTAACTTATACATTTTGTAGTTGGTTTTGCATCAATAAGTCCTCTATTATTTGGAAAAATAAACAGTTGAATTCACATTATTTGAGCATTTTTTCATATCATTGGATTATTACCAAAGCCAAATTATTTTTTTTATTGATCATATTCACTTCCTCTATAGAGCGTATGACCAACATGTGGCATGTCTGTGGTTCTTTGTCACCTATCAATTCTTTTATTTTTCATGTCATATCATAATCCTTCAGCTCTGTCGAGTATATACCTAACTGACTCCAGAACAGTGATTCACCTGTAAGCTTTCACTTGGATCGCATTATAAACATCATACATGTTCTTATAATCAGGTTCTATGGGAATATATACAATATAATTAAATATTAAAATTTACTGTTGGTGGCTGCACATGAGAACCACTGCTCTTGAATCCCACAGGTCTGAGAAAGAGATTAACAAAGTTTTGGGTTTCAGAAGGCGCCTGCAACAGATGACCCAGTCAATTCCAACCTCTGTGTGCACCAACATTTTTTTTTTTAGTATTCGTCTTAGATATCTGGTTTCATTTGTCCATTGACGCCTTTTCATATATATAAATTGAATATCTAATCTACTCATTTTGTTTCAGGGAGGCTCTATTCTTATTCAGCTTGAAGAATTAAAGAAACTGGAGATGAAAGCAGAACAATCACAAATTGAAATGCAGAATATTGACTCAGAAATAAACTCACTTAATAAATCGTACGACAGATATACCAATCTTAAACAAAGATTCGAATTAAAAAGTCACGAGTTGACTGTAGTAAAACAGAGAATGCAAACCACAAGCACGCATCAACTGCACAACGAAGTGGAGGAATTGAATACCAAAATAAAAGAGTATGCGGCTAAGATCGAAGAATGCAAACAGATTCAAGTGGATAATAATAAGAAAGCGAAGGAGTTGGAGAATCAAATGAAAGATATGAAAGGTCACAGGGAGAGGGAACTGAAGTCCGTTGAAGACGAAATGAAGAAGATGAAAAAGCAGGCGGAAAGTAGTCGCAATCTGTGGAAGCAACGAGAGCAGGATTTTGAGAGTCTCAAATTGGAAGTGAGTGAGTTGAAGAAGAGCGTTGAAAATGGCACAGAGCAACTGTCTGCTGGCGAACGGCTCCTGGCTGATCTCACGCAGCAGGCTGAGGAGCATGACCAAGAACTGAATGCCATCAAGGTACCGCAATATTATATTTATCCGTTTGTAACACACAAGACGCTCTTTCTGCATTCACGTCATTGAGGCACTGTACTTAGATTATTATATTATATTGATATCCATTCTGCAATTAAGCTTTTAAAGCAAACCATTTTCAAACTTATTTACATATAATTGCTATTTTACAAACCTGTAAATCAATTTTAACATTGAGTGTCTACACAAAAATAATAATAAAAAAATTAGTGCAATAGCATAATAATCATATACTTGAAACAGTTTTTACTTTAACACAGACAGAATCTTTCTATAATACTTATCACTCTGATTCACTATGTAAGTTGGGCAAGATAAAAAATATTTCATTCGATAGATTTGTATGCATTCAATTTAATTGTCATCTCTGTAGGACATGGCTCCTTTTTTCACACAAATATTGGTCTCTTGAAGAAGTAAAGGAATGAAGAAGTCTTGGGTGATTAAATAAAAAAAAGTTTTTGATTTTTAACAAAGTTATAGGGTTTCCGAATCCACAAAGAATGTAGATTTTCAGATACTGTGTGAATAAATATACTAAATAAAATTGTGTACCGCTAGCTAATTTGTTAACTATGTAGAGTTCTATCAAATTTCATGTTGTTATTTTGTAAATAGGAAATCGTGAAAGCTGCCCAATCCACTGTTAAAGCGAAGAAAGCAGCGATATCTTCTCAGAATAAAGAAATCAAAAAGACTTCGCAGAAGAAAGAGCAATTGACTGCGGCTAATTCGGAAATTGAACTAGAAATCAAAGAGTTGCAGCACCAGGTTGTCAAACTACAATCCGAAGCCACATCGTGTGCTGACAAGGTATTTGTTCATGAAATAGTTGAAGAAGCTTTGCATTATCAGTTATTATTCTAATTCATTCATTGATGATAAATCTTAGTCAATCCTTTCTTCTATATAAAATTAATTTTTCTAATATTACTAGAGAGCAATTGTCAGACTGATTCTACTGTAATGTGACTTCCGAGGAGAGAAACACAGTATCCACCAAAAAATTATATATTTGATTTCAGTACATGAGCTTAATTTCAAACAACATTATTTGCAAAAATGTAACTTTAGTAATTGGGATTTAGTAATGGGGATCGTTTGTAATTGGGAGAGCCAGTAGTAAACTTAGTAGCTAACTGATGATTTAAAAATAAACTAGAAAACATTTCTATAAACATATTGTTGTTTGTCTACAATGTAACCGAGAATGTAAAATAACTATACCTTAAACAAACACGTTTGATTTTATGCCCTTGAATATTTTTCTTACTTTACTCACATTTTTTATGGTACAAAAGTTTTCTTGTATTGTGTTATATGAAAGTTCAATATGTTGTATTTAAGTTCATTCCATGTTTGAATGTACATGGGTTGTGATTTGAAAAATCTTTACCAATGTTACCGATAGTTTTTTCATGTTATGCTAGATGGAAGGAATGAGGAATCAGTACGAGTGGATAGTGTCCGAGCGAGAATACTTTGGTGAACCGGGTGGCCTGTATGACTTCCGAGAGAGAGAGCCTCGTGCTGCTGGTCAGCGAGCCACTCAACTGCAACAGAGAAAAGACAAACTCGGCCGAAATCTAAATACAAGAGCTCATTCTTTGTTAGGGAAGGAAGAAGAACAGGTAATGTGAAATAATGTCATTCAATTATTTCATGAATTTTTCATTCCTAATATAGGATTCAAATGAGAAGTCATCTTCCAAAATGTACAGAATCAAATATTTTTGTATTAACAATGAGAGGCAGGAACTTTCTTTCTGCTCAGCTTTTGAAAACAATTACTATGTAACCTTTTATTGTATTTTACATATTTGTCTTTGTCATGCCTTTTTATATTAAAAAAAAACAAAATGTTATTCAAAAAATTATTGTTGTAAAAAAAATGTTTTTACTTAAAAATAAATTAGATAGTTTGCTTGTTAATCACACTGGAAGTTCATTTTTAATATAGAGTCAAGAATCGTAATTTTGTTATTCCACTCGATATGTTACTTACTACTCTAGAGGTATGTGTGTTTTGCCACCAGATAGAGTGCCAAAGTTATCAATAAAATTTTATATTGATAGAATTTGTTTTCATCAGTAATAGAATCGATAATCATTTCCTTCTTTTGTGCAATATATAATTCTTCATGATGTTTTTTGGTACCGCCATTGAATGATATTCTGTGACTCCTTTCAACACTGTTGATTTATAAAATTCATTTTTTTTCGTATGGTTTTAGTATGGCGAAGTCATGAAGAAGAAGCAGATTGTTGAACAGGATCGTTCAAAACTTGTCCAAGTGATGAGTGAGCTGGACGAGAAAAAGAAACGGGCTCTGGTGAACGCTTGTCAGCAGGTCAATAAAGACTTCGGAGCTATCTTCACTTCACTACTCGCTGGGGCGCAAGCAAAGCTGACGCCTCCTGAGGGAATGACAGTATTGGAAGGATTAGAAGTACGATTTTTATCGTTCAATTACCAAATTAAATTAAACAAGTGTCGTAAAATTCCCTCAAATTAAGAAATATCGATCTCATATGTGAAATCATTCATGCAAATATTTATTTAAGAACAGCCTATCTATCGATATCTTTGATACAGTCCCTAAGAAAACCATCACAACTCTGAGAATTGACTTTGAGCTTTTAAAGATTTTGTGAAATCGATTTCAGTGTAACACACATAAGAACAATATGTCACTGATACATAAACAAACCATTTTTTACTTGCATTCAGTATGTATTATTTATTTTTACGTACAGAACTCGCAAAAAACTATCCCAGTGAAAATATTACAATATTCACAAACACAGTAATACAAAATTGCCACAAGGCCATAGTGTCATTTCAGCATTCCGGTGGTGAATAGACACGTAAAGGATATTCTAACACTGAATAATGCAAAAATTATCCCAGTGGTGTGGCTGTAAAACAAACTTATAGATAATGGAATAAATCAAGATTCATTTGAATACAAAAGTTAGTTTGTATACGAACATTTTAAACTATGAACAATCATCTATCAAATTCTACAATCTTCCATTTCAACAGATGAAACATTAACAGTCAGTGGATTAACTCTGGTATTCCGATCAATATGTAAACTGTATTTCAAATTCATTTTATTTTCAGTTCAAAGTCGGTTTCAATGGAATCTGGAAGGAAGGCTTAGGCGAGCTATCAGGCGGACAGAGGTCCCTCGTTGCCCTCTCCCTGATCTTGGCTATGTTGAAGTTCCGACCGGCTCCACTCTACATCTTGGATGAAATAGATGCTGCGCTTGATCTCAGTCACACCCAGAACATTGGGCTTATGCTTGGAACACATTTTAGGGACTCACAAGTAAGTCATTACGTAAGAATTATATATACTTGATTAAAATTGAACTCTTTGGTATTTTACTGATTATTGGTCACTAGGTGTGCCACATGCTTGAGAAGAATTGTATATTTATACACCCGTACCTCGCTATACGGCCGCTCTTTATACGGCATTTCGCTATAACGGTACTCTTCGATTATGGCACGTTTTCGATTTACGGCGTAAAATGTTTCACTATAAGGCGAAAAAAACTTTTTTTCAACGTTGGACAATTTTTTAAGCCAGACCCATCAGACCAGCGAAAAATATTGACGACAGTGATCCACAGGTTACCATTTCTTCATCGTCTTCAGATTAGAGCCACTTAAAAAAAAATTATGTATGTATACATACACATATTTTATGTAACATGAAGTTGTTTAATTTTTGTTAATAGATTATTGTTGGTTTTTGGAGTCTGTTATTATTTTATGTACAAATGAATGTACTTGTTATGTATGTATTTTTGATTTAAATGAAATAAAAAGATAAAATGCATTTAGAATGATAAACCACGTTACATATTTAAAAAATTTGGGATCGATCCCATTGAATTTGTATCGGAATAATTGATTCCTTATACAACTTTGCGGCCAAGTTTCGTGGAACGTATCTGGCCGTAAAGCGAGGTAGGGGTGTATTCTTATCGGTGTAAAATTGATCAATCTTTCATCATCCATCTACAACAAGCATACAACAGCTTGCCTATGTAACTTTCTCACTCCTTTTATATGTGATTGATCAAGAAAAAGAAAATTTCACTAAAGACATGAATTTCCATAAATACATTATGAATACAATATTCTGCCAAAATCTTCAAATTATAATGTGATGTTAAATATCACAGAAATCCATCTCTTGTTAATTAATTGTGTATTTTGCTTTCAGTTTATTATCGTTTCACTCAAAGACGGCATGTTCAATAACGCCAATGTCCTTTTCCGCACAAAGTTCGTCGATGGAATGTCGACCGTCTCAAGGACCGCCCAAACCAGAAAAAAGTAATTGAAAATACTGTACAAATAAATTTAATTAATTTGATATATCTAGTTATGTGTAAATTTTTAATTACAATTATTGAATTGATATATTTTTCTAATGCCATTTATATTCTAATTCATTTTTATGTAATAGGTGAACAGTGTACATTGAATTGAAACACATCAATACAAACAAATTTCCATCATGTTTTTTTTTTACTTCCCCATATCAACTGTCCTTTAATAATTAACTGATAACTAAGATATCTCCATAAGCTATTATGCCTTACAGTTTCAAATATTTCCAGTTCAATTGGTCATATCGGTGTATTGAATCACATTACTAGTGGATCGATTAATATTATTTCTTTAATTATATATAGTGAAACCAATATACAATATATTTTCCATATTCTCTATCATCCATCATCATATTCTTAGCATGATAAAAAGCCTTAATGACCAATTATCAATATTGATAGATTTTCTGAAATGTCATAAGGAACCTGTAAATAGATGGACAGCCTATCAATAAACACATCTTAGCAATTGATTGAATTGGCATTCACTTGGTAGAACTCCATTATAACACGGTGAAAAAATAGCAATGTATTTTAGTTCTACAAAATTATTTTTAACAAATATAGTTGATAGCTATTTTGGCTCACGCCATCGCCGAAATAGCTGTCAACTATATTTGTTAAAAATAATTTTGTAGAACTAAAATACATTGCTATTTTTTCACCGTGTTACATCTTAGCAATCTTATACATACATTATTTTCTGACACTATAAAGGAAATTTTTTTTTTTTTTGCATAGTTTTATTGAAATAATTTTCTCTGTAATATAGCACTAGTAAATAATAAAGTACTTTCAAAAATAGCAAAGAAAGGGAGTGCTATGACATTCTCTGGATAATATATAATAAATAATTTATGTAATCTTTCTATAGTATGAAAATACAATAAATATCTTGAACAGCAGAAATAATCTATTCGTTACAATATACTTTATTAGTGGAAATAAATGAAACAAAAAATAAAATGTATTGTCTGTAGAATGGTCTGGTCCCCTAATCTTTTGAAGTACATTATTTCCACTGCACGTTATAGGATATTAGATGAATTCTTGATTTATGGATAAATATTTTGAATATATGAACACTTGTTTGTTTTTATGTCTTGCAAAATACAAAGTAAATTTTGGGTTGCTGATGACTATTATGTGTGTATAAAGGATATGACATAGCTGAATACATCAAAAATAATTCAGTTGTTTTGGTGATAAACATATGGAGATTTCCAGGTATAACAAGACTCACACAAAAATTAGCTTTTATATGAAAGTTATACACTTAGAAAAAATTGAATATCAACTATCAATACACTGTAATCTGTTGTCGGAATAGTGGGTTAAAACCATCTATTGTCATTCTGGTAAAGCTAATATCTAATTAAGTTAACAATTAGCAGTTTTGTGATGTGAGTAAAAAATAATGTTAATGTTTGACTTGAATAAAAAAACAAAGACCCATTAAATGTCCAACAGTGTAATTCGAAAATAATATAGAATTAAATTTGACTTGTTAAAGCTTTGTATGATTCCACACGTTTTCTCACTAATGATCCGAAATTCGCCTTTTGATATCTTCACACAGTCTATCACACGGATGCAACAAAACTGAGGACTGAGCCCATGTTATTTATTAGTGACAAAATATGTAATATTCTACGGTTAAAATTTGATTTTTAAATTCCATCAAACACCTCCAGTCAATATTGTATCAATATGGAATTAATTTACATTTGATAATTTTATTTCATCAAAAATAACCAATCAAGAATCCATCTAAAATCTCTGCACATTGTTCAAGCAATAATTATTTTACATTTTCTATTTTATGCGTTGCATTGGTTATGTTTTATATTTTCTTCATATTTTTTTTATAATGAATGTTTAAAGCATCAAATAGTAATTGGTAACAATATATATGTTTGGCAGTACAGTTTGAGGTTATATTATGCCTGTTGTAGAGGGACAGTACACAATATAGGAGTTTTACATACCAATAAAACTCTTATTGTGTTTCCAGCAATTTCCAAGATCCTCTGAGATGATGCGTCTCTGTTTTCGAGCTACGCGTCCAAACCCTACGTTGGCAACACCTTTTCTTCTCCCCTCTCTTCCCTACCCAAGCCACGCCATCCGGTGACGCCGTTATGTATGTCATTGTCACTCAAGGTGCACCAGGTAGGGGTTACCTGGATCTTGGACATTGCTGGAAACACAATAAGAGTTTTATTGGTAGGTAAAACTCCTATATTGTGTGTTCTGGCAGCAATGTCCAAGATCCTCTGAGTGAATGTTTGTTATCACCTGGTGGCTCGTCGGGGAAGAGTTATGTCATCAATGTGAGATCTTAACCAGTCTTCAGCTGATGGTCCGGGTACGATCTTGTGGCCATCTGGTTGGAAAGGGTTAGTGATAAGGCCTTCCGTCGGATGTGATCACTCTCACCAGTTATTACCTCTCGTCTATGGCTGTCCTGGAGGCCGGCTTATCGGGCCCCATAGCTGTAAAAATAGTTCTTGGAGGTCTCCGCCTTTCTTTCGACTTCCTTCCGAGGCTTTAACCAGTTGGCGAAGCCAATATATTGGGGCTATATTTTGCGTGTCTCCTTTCCTAATGTGCCAACCCGATTGCTGGTGGGTAGTTGACCCGAACGCAGGCCATAGAGTTATCTGGTCCCGTTCCTCTCTAAGCCCGCTGTCTGAATATCTGAGCAATGTCTTGAACTTCATGAACTTGTCTAACCGACGTCAGTAGTAGCAATGTTGCCGTCCTACAAGACACTTCATATAGGCTGGATGTGGGTGGAGTGGTTGCCTTCAAGTGACGGACTTCCTCCTGACATCCCATATAGAGGCTTTCGGGGTCTTTACTCTGGCTAGGGATATGGCTCAGAGAACACGCCTCACCAGGGCGTTTCCGCTAATGTCCACGCCGCCCACTGGTTTGCAGAAGGTTGTTATGGCTGACTTGGGCACCCCAATTGTGGAGTACGCCAAGCCTTCTCGGAGGTAGAGTTGAGCTAAGTACCTGGCAACTTGTTCCGGATGGGGTGATTTGCGACCACTGATCTAAGGTTGCATCAGGTGGTCCATCTAACCCATGCCAATCGGTACGCTATCATCAGGGTGGACTGACACTACCTTGATGATAGCAGCCCTTTTCCTTCAGGGCTCCACTCGCGAATTAGACTCTCCCATCCGAAATCCTCCACAGATGGAGTGACAGGTCTTGTATTTTGGAGGTGGTCGGCCGGTTGACATGCCCACCCGCACTGATGCCAAGTTGGGTATCGTGTGTGGCAGCCCTGTCGCTCTCCTCTGAAAGTCTGCTCCCCAGAATGGTTTCTTTCAGTCTGGTACGACGAGGAGATAACTCCCTCCCGCCGTGTTCAGGTGGGCCAATACTTGGGGAATCATGCTCGGGTGGGTAAAGACCCACACCAGTTCGTAGTCCCACAAGCGGCTGAAAGCGTTGTGATACAGCGCGCCGCAGTCGGAGCTGTCGTGAGATACATACCTGGGAATTACTCGCGACTCTTTTGACGATCTCGGGTGTGCCTCTGTGATCGAAGATCTGCTCTGTTGCTGTACCCGGAATGTGCCACTCGGGAACTTGTGTTCCGCGAGATAGACGGTCGGCCGTGCCGTTGTAAATTCCCGGTAGGTACTGCGCAGTTAGGGAGATGCCATACTTGTCGACCAATGCAACCATCTCCTGTGTCAGTGTGTCTCCTTCTTTGTTTATATATAAGACTACTTACCTGTTGTCCGACTGTAAAAGTACCTCTGCTCCTCTTATTTCATCGGCTTGCAGTTTGATTGCCGATATCACCGCATACAGCTCCTTCCGATTGAAGTGCCATGACCGATGCTGCCACTTCCACTGTCCCGACATGAGGGTGTCGTTCAGTTGAGCTCCCTAACCTGCATCTGCTGCGTCCGTGGTTCGGAAGTGGCGAAAAATTTGTCTGTACCCACCAATTCAACTCCTCCATGGCTGGACCTAGAATCGCAACCCTAAGGTGAGGCGGCAGATGGCGCAATTGGCGGATGTGTCGTTGTAGGTGACGGCAATGCAGCCGTCCTCGGGGAGTGACGAAGGATATGAAGCTTAGTCTGCCTAGCAGGCGTTGAGCTGATTTGAGGGACCATTCCTGCTTCTGTGTCATCTCTTGCACTGCGTTGCGGAGAGCTGTGCACTTTTCGTGGGATATGCTCTTGGTGTAAGTGCCCCACTCGATCCCCAGGAATTGACTTCTTGAAGTTTACTGTCCAACCTAGCTTTTTTAGAAACCCTACGATCTCTAATGCTTGTGAGGTTAGGACTGTTTTGGATTGATTTGCAATCAAGAAGTCGTCCAGGTACGTAATCCTCCGAATGTCCCGGTCTCGAAGTTTTTCAGCTACCCAATTCGTCAGTAATGTGAACATTCGTAGAGCCGCTGATAGACCGAAGGTGAGGCTTGTGAACCGGATCAGCTCGTCTCTGAAGCTAAGGGGGAGGAGTTGCCGATGTCGCTTCGCTATAGGAAGATGGAGGTATGCCTGATGCAGGTCTATCTTTATCATTCAGTTGTTCCTCTGCAAGGACTGCGGAACTCGGCCATGGTTGAACAGCTTGAAAGGTCTGGGAACCAAAAAGAAAACCATTCAACATCTTCAAGTAGAAGATTGGTCGTTCTCCGCCATCCGTTTCCTGACTAAAAATAACTTCGAAAGGTAGCTGGGCGTTCCGTCTGCCTCTCCTAAGATTTACAGTTCCTTTAACACAGTTACTTGGGCCTGCATCTTGCCCGTTACCTGCGTCTGGAATTCCCGCAGTAGCTGTGGTGTCTGAGGGAGAAGGGCGGCTTCAGGGTGAATGGAATGCACTCCCTCCCTAACATCCTCAGAAGGGGTAAGGGGGCTCCTTCTGCCTTCCAAACTTCCACAAGGTGTCGCAGGCAACCCCCTTTGAAGGGTTTGGCGTCATCTGGGGCGGCACCCCCCTTGAAGATTCCTTCTTTTGTGCAATTCCCTGTTTATTTTTTTTGTAGGGGGGCCTTCGATTGTACCTTGCTGAAGGTCTACCACTGCTGGCCCTCCTAACACTGGGCATCGGGACTTGCTCCCGAAAGGGCAACCTATCATCCTCCGGCGAGGGTCTAGGTCTCGCCAGCCTTTCCTGCAACCTGGGGGGGGATTTTCGCCAGTCTGTCCCTGACGTGTTCCTCCTTCACCTTGGCCCGGATGGTTTCGGCGGTGCTGGATCTGTTCGGCCCTCTTCCCACACACTATTTGCATAATGTCTTCGGTTATAAGTTGGTGGGAAGAGTCTCTTCTGAACATTCCTTCAATTGACTGAAACAGCCCTGCGGGTGTAAGAGGTACCGTCTTATTCCCCCCCCCCCCACTCAATGACGAACTGCCGGCCCTCGAGTAAGGCGTCCTCCCCGTCAGCCGAGCTGTAAGAGCTCCTTGGTCGTACCTACGGAACTCATCGTTCACTTCCAGCTCGGTGAACAACGGCGTCGCGGCATATTTTTTCTGCATTTCATAGTAACAGAGCCCGGCCCAATCTGATGTGCCACATCGCTGGATGCTGATCATCGTCGATATCCTGGCCGGGTCCGCATTGGGTACAATCAGCTCCTTCACAGTCCCAACCAACGCTGTCAGTTGTTGTTTATTGGACGGGGCGGCCTCCTTCGGGAGGTGAAAGGAATCTCCTATCGACTCGACGGGGATTCTTTCGGGCTGTGAGGTGGACGGTTGATCTTGTTTCGATTGAAACAAGAACCTACTATCTGGCTCTCCAGTCTGTCCAAATGATCACCCGCCACGGTTGGCGTCTGGCCGGCGTTCGTTTCGTCTTCCGACGCGGAGTCTTCATGCGAAGCCAACGATACATCACGCATGATTACGATATGTATATATATATATTAAAAGTCACGTCACTTTGGAAGCACTACAGTGGTTTACGCACGGATGCTTATTTAGTGACTTTAAAAATAGTCAACACGTGTCGATGTTTACAGATTTGTTTTGTAGCGACGATCGCGTAACACTTCAGGCGCGTTCAAAAACAATGTCATCAATGACATACATAACGGCGTCACCCAGATGGCGTGGCTTGGGTAGGGAAGAGAGGGGAGAAGAAGAGGTGTTGCCAACGAAGAATTCGGACGCGTGGCTCGAAAATAGAGGCGCATCATCTCTGAGGATCTTGGACATTGCTGCCAGAACACACAATATATATTTCTGAAAAAAAATATTTACACGAAAAAGACTAGTATATACTTTTCTCTCATTTGATTAATTTTACGTTGGTAAACACCACTAAGACTTTTCCCACAGGTTTGAATTTAGCAAAAGAATAAATTTATTCCTAACCAGAGTCATGATCAAAAATATTTAAGAACAAAATCTTGGTCATCACAAATTGATCGATTGGTTGACCAATAAGATGAAAATATAATGCTTACGAAACTTTCTCCAAGAGTTTATTTTAGTAATGAAATGAAATTCTTTTAACCCTCTGCAATTAAAATGATAATTTGTTTAAAATTTACACATAATGATGCTGGAAGTGATAAACAAATAATTAATTTTTTTGGATTCTAAGAGTCGATAGTAAGTAAAATTTCATCAGTCCGGTTTATTGAGGTATTACTACAGTGTTAAATAAATAGAAAAAATTCATTTCTCTACCTGGTAATGTGAGAAAAATATGTACCTGCTGACTGACTACAATACTGTAAACCTGAAGGTAAAAGAATAAGGATAACTTACTAAACACATATACATTTAATTTTACATCTTTTTGATTACTTTGTCCATCAAACATTAATTAACAGTTAATTTGCTTATCACCTAAAATGATAGCAAATCTTATAATGATAAAATATAACAAAGAAGTTAACCTGTTCACTGCTGGGCAATATAATTGATATTCCAACTATGAATATTTCGAAATATTAAAGACAAATCAAGCAATGTTTTAATACAAAATTCTCTAACATGAATATTTTAGCACTGTTATATCTGTATATTTTTGAGTGTCAATTTTCAACACACTGCAATCAGCTGTCTCAACAGTTGAGATGTTAACAGGCAGGGGTTAATGCATATTTTATCTTGAGCAGTGGACAATAATAAAACATGCTTTGAAATATTTAGTGCCTGGTGAATATTTAATTTTTAGCAATCATCAGGTGTTAAAACTATTAAAAATAAAAGAACAAACTAGCATTGCATGCTTGTTAATTTCAAGCAGATTTTTAGTAATCTGTGGGCTGTTTGCATAAAAGTTTTAAAATTCTGTTTTGATTCCCCGTCTTTTGTTTATTATATGGAAACTACTCACAAAAAACAATTATAATAATGACTACCACATTAAAAATCATAATATACATAATTTTATACATACAACTTATCATAAAGAACAATGTAATTAGACAATACTGTTTCAAAAAAATTGACATATTATTTTAACTTGGCAACACAATCAGTCTATAATATATATTCCAATCAAAATATCTTAAACCAACTGAGCCATTAGATCCAAAATACATCATTACCGTTTGCTAGATACTCACAATGACTATTGGTTGTTTACATTACTATGTGTCTTGTTGTGGACAGTTAATGGTTAAAGTATTTATAATTTGGGCTAACATACACTTAATGCTTTATTTATGAGCCTAGCCTTATAGATTTGTCATCATTGACAAAGGTCAAATTCTGCCACTCTTTAAAAATGTTTTATTTTATTGTAAATGAATCAGAACAGACCTAAAATATGACTTGGAAAAAATTTCATGGCTCAGTGGGCTTAAGATTACATTTTACCAATTAAAGTTTTGTCCTTCAAGATTCCTTACATTCATAATATCACATCCTAACCTGCTGGAGACTAATGGTAAGGTACAATTTTATATAAACAAAATAATTTTTAATACTCTTTCCACAATTTTATGATGTAGAATAAAGACCAGTTTTGCTCATCGTGAGCATTATCAACTAATAGTAAGTTAAAAGTTTCAGATTTTACGACAGTGACATCTATTTAAATAAATAAAAAACAATTATGTATGACAATTTTTACGAGAATTAATTATGATATATTTCTTGTTTCAAATATCAATGTTGATTTGAAAGTTAAATTTAAAAAAATCACTATTTATAATAACTACATTATATTATTCATATTAACAAATTTCCTAAAGTGTGACATCTTTTATTACAAAGATACATAAATATTATGTTGAAAAATAACTTTCTTTGGCCTCACTTCTTTTATAATACAAATTGACTCATTATAAATGCTATGTAGCTATGCTATTTAAGATTTCCCATTATAGTGTGTGTAAGTTTTTTACAATTTTGGTTAATTAACCCATTATTTGCAAGACTTATTGTAATAAAAAAGTTATGACCTGCAAGAAATAATAATTTTTAGCACATGATCATCCGTCGCATCTCTCAGGTTTTTGAAATATTTCATAAAATTCTCACTGACCTGAATAGATAATTATTTTTATCACATACAAGTTGAAACTCATTTTGTCCAAAATCATTTTCAAAAAGTTATAAATATTTTCATCAATGATTCAATTCAAATCTATTTCTATTATTTAATTAAAAAATTTTAATGTCACGAATGTTTTATAGTTTTCAAAAGCAAAACTTATATGTTACTGAGGAATATTTTAATCTTTAGAACTATTTGTTGAAAGTACAATACAAATAAGTTTGGTATTTTTATATTTGGCTGGATAGAATTTTATTCAAAAAAGTTTGTCAACTGTATATAAATTGAAAAACTTTACACACAGTATAAAATGAAAGTCATAGTGTTCTTACGGTTCAGAACTTTTGTTCAAAACGACTGCTGGAAAAATAAGTGGAAATGGAGCAATCTCCGTCGGCTCTGCAGGACAATGAATTGGCGTCGGAGGTCTAGGATCTGGCTCAGAGCAACCAATCAACCAATGCGTTATCATCCTTCCCTTTCCTTTCAGTTCTACTTCGCCTCTATGCTCCATTTTGAAGGTTCCGAATCGGCATAGTATTTGTTTCGTTGCATCGCTCATGTGTATCATCAAAGCTGAAATTTTTAGATTAATTTTCATGTCTTTCTTTATTTCTAATAAGAAGAATATCAACCCGTAATGAAATATGAAATATTTCAACAAAAGATGTTTACTAAAACTGGTTTTAAGGTTCTAAGTCTCTTTGAAAAGCAAGGGTAAGAATAGAAGGTTGAGAATTAAGTAGACTGCCTTACAAATAATTATTCGTTATAAACTGTTTTAAATTATAACATATGTACCAGTGACAGACGGTGATTATTTAACTAGATGTTGTCAGCCACTGATATATACTATTTTATAGAGATTTGTACAGTAATGAGTTTCTTACGTTGTCCCGCTGACTCCATTCTTGAAGCCGTGTTAACAGTATCTCCGAACAAACAAAAGTGTGGCATCTTAACTCCGACAACACCAGCACATACTGGTCCCGAATGAATTCCAATCCTCACTTTGAGCTGGTACTCGGGTCTGTGCCGAATCGTGAAACACTTTACTGCATCCAAAATGGCAAGGGCCATCAGACAGATCTCTCTAGCGTGATCGTCGCCATTTCTCTCAGGCAATCCTGACACCACCATGTAAGCATCACCGATAGTTTCCACCTGTGACATTTCATTATTACATCCTTATTGATATAAATTGAGTGTTTTTAGTAGAAAAAGAAAACAATCAATCAATCAATACAATCAAACAAAATCAGTCAAAGAAAACAATCAATCAATAAAAAGAAAACGGCTTTTTTATGTATTTTTTTTTTACAAATTTTGGTATTCTTACTATGAAGTTAAAAAAAGGATAGTATGTCTAGACAAAACTTTTCTACTCACTTTGTAGACATCGTAAAATCCAATTATCCGATCAAAGGTGCTGTAAAGATCGTTCAGCAGGTCAACGACTTCCATCGGAGTACTTTGAGCGCATAAAGCGGTAAATCCGACAATATCACTAAAGTATATTGTCACACACTCAAATTGTTCCGGCTGGACCATTTCGCCAGCCATTAGTTGCTGAGCAACAAGCCTGTTATATTTAAAAGAATACCTTAATTATAACAACTAGAATTTATGACACACATATGACAAAACATTTTTAACTTATAACAGAGCAGCCTTAATGTATTCATGGAATTCTAAGCTACTCCACTTAAATTAATCAATACACAAAATTACGCAGGCCATTTTGAAATTCCAATTGAAGGACTAAATATTGATCAACCGCCAATGTAGTTATCTTTAATATTGTGAGTATCTAAACAAACCTTGGCAGTACTTGATACAGGAGTTCTTCAGATCTTTTCTTTTCTAAAGATAGCTGTTCAGTTTTTTCTTCGACCAGGGTTTCTAGATTGTTTGCATACTGCTCCATACGCCTTAACAAATCATCCATAAGATTGTCACAGTATCCTCTAAAATAGGAAAAACATTTTGAATAGCATGTAAACATAAAAATGGAGAAATATTGTTTTCATTACAAACATTGGATACATCAATTTAAAAATAAATTTGTATCTTTGTTCTGCCTTTTAACAGCAGAGGTTTACTCTCATGGTTTATTAATGGCTTCATTTACAATTATTCTGTCAATCTATGATATTACTGCCATCTCTCAGTCAGATATAAATATTATTTTAACAATTGGTGTGTACTTAAACCATATGATAAAATTTAGTGAAAAAAAACACACTTTTGTTTTATGAATATTAATAAAAAAAGCACATTGGTGTTATTTGAAAGAAAGAACTGTTTTTCTAGATAACTGGAAAAATAAAAACATTGAAAGATCAACACGGTAACAAGTCGTAAGTATTATATTTATGAATTAAATCATAGCATTCTTAAGGTACACGCTCTGCTGTATGAAAACTTTTAATTTGCAAGTAGTCTGAAGATCTTCAACCTCTACCAACAAAAGTTATGGTATGTCAAATGTAACCCTACATCTCGATTTAAGGTTGTCTGTCCCGTTATCGCTAAGCGCTGCCTCAGGATGTCAAAATATCCTGTTGTCAGAAAGAGAACAACCCACAGTAACAATTTCCATAATGAATAACATGTGGACAAATCAAAAGACACGGTTGCAGGTCAAAAATCTCAAAGCAATGTTAATCCCAATTGCAAATAGTAAGAAATCATGTCACAAATTTCATTCTTATTTAAAAACAAAACAGGAAAATATAAAACCAAATAAATGATTCTAAATCACTTCGTTGTTTCATATATTTTTAGTTCTATATAGTTCTATGCTGATATATTTTAGGATTCATTAGTGCTATCAATGTATGATTCACTTAATTAAAAACATATACAACACAATTGCAAGCATACAGCTTACACAAAGTTGATTTGTTTCACCACTGTTTGTTTATCTTACTCGCTTTTATATTGTGTTCAAGATTATATGAAAACAGTGTTTCATTTAAAGCAAAATCTCATCACATACTTGTCAACCATCTGAGTTACTCTATTATAACCAAAATTGTGAGGAAATTTTTGATTCATAATGTTTTTACTTCATAACGCAGCGGACTGTTCCTTTCAACGTGTCAAAAGTTGGTCTATCATCAGGACTATCACTCCAGCATCTTTCCATCAGTTCGATCAGGTTGTCTGGACAATCTCTCTGTTCCAGCGCTGGTCTAAATGGTGGAGACTCTCTGGCGCCAACTCTGCTGATTATTTCTACAAACAAACAAAATAGACATATACATTTAATCATGTAATTTATACCTGATATAATAACTATAAGAATAAGAAATATATTTAATTATTATAAATTTTATGCTTGGAAATAATTTTATTATAAATAGTTGCAGATCATATGGTGAAAATAAATGATTAGAAATTTGAGTGAAACGAAAAATAAAACATTTTTTATCAGAATGAGTAATGCTGTATGTTATTTTAGTGACATCTGTGAATGAAAAATGAAAGTTTCTTGAAACGTGTCTCAACTATTTGGTGTTTCACTGACTGTATGATGCGTAAAACTGACTCGGTAGTTTTTTCACCATCTTTTTTTTTTGAGATTGCATATAAGTTCTCAAACAATTGTTTAAATTCAATCACTACCTAATTGGCAGCTTCATATAAACAAAGAATAGTTTGAAACTAACCTAATTGTCAAATTGGTAAAGCAAGACAAATAATTACTGAGCTATAATCTTAGAAATGATAACAGTTTCCATTGTAGTATGGTTTACCTTGGGGGTCCAAAAATTGCCTGGCAGCTTCAAAAGGTCCTCCTCGCACAACGATTTCTTCCAGAATAATTCCAAAGCTATATACATCTCCCTTTTGTGTAGCGGGTATACCTGGTATTACTGTTAAGGGGAGAAGCTCAGGAGCTACCCACAATAGTTCTGAAAAGTAATTATTCATTTAATTTAATACCATATATTGTTGGCTCAAAGTGATTCTGTATGAACATGTGAATTTTTGTTTTAGAAGACTTAAGATAAATATTTGTTACCATATAAATCTGGACAAATATAAACCATGCAAACTCAAATGGTGCTTATATCAATGGATTTTTTCTACAAAAATCCATAAATCAATTTACGGAACTGTACAGAGAATCAAACCTTCTATTCTACAACAGATCCTCACCACATTGTCATTTTTGCTTAAGGCTTAACCCATCAATTATATTTAAAGGTATATGTAGTTATGTTGACATGATTATCAACAGTTTCTCAATATGAAACATTTTTAAACTTACTGTTGTAATAATTGTGGTCTTTGATAACTTCAGCTGGAGTGATAAGTGTCGATAGTCCAAAATCAGATATCTTTAAAACAAATCTCCCGTCTATGAGACAGTTGTAAGACCTAAGCTTTCCGTGAACGATCACTTCGGAGCTGTGCAAGTATGCCATTCCCTGAAAACAGATTACAAAACATACAAGAGGCATAAATCATGCAGGCAATGCAAATCATTTCTCATTCCTATTGATCGATTTCTTTTTACCTTAACTATGTCATGAATTAAAGACATCCGAAAATTCCAATCCAATTTTAAAGCATCATTGTTCAAAACGTCCCTCAAAGAACCTTTGGGACAATATTCAGTGAGTATTAGCACAGTAGGGCACTCGATGCATGCTCCAACAAATCTGACAGTGTTTTCATGGGACACATCTCGAACCTGAAATGAATCGGGGACCAAGCATGTCATTATTTCATTCTATCGATTCAGACATATAAAGAGGATCAAAAATCAAAATTTATACAATACTCAATCAAAGTACATATCAGGACTAAATACAAAATTCAAGGATATTAATAATTTTCCATATCATGTTTAAAATAGAAAAATTAACGCGAGGAAGACTACATTACAGGAGCAACAAAAAATATTCTGGCTTACCAAATAACATATTTAGTATATTGGATGATACAAAGTTTATTAAAACAAGGCAACAATATATAAATAAAACATCCAGAGTCATTAATCACTATTACAGTATCACATATATAAAATTTTATGTAGTAGATTTACATCAGTGACAAAAAATAAAAGCTACTACCAACAGACCCAAGATGGCATTCAAAGCACTACACATTTTTCTAATTTCAACTGTGATAAGCAACAATGTTCACTCATTCCAATTGTATAGTATGCAAAGCTATTGTGTCATTTAAAAATCTGCTGATTCAGAGTATTTCTAACACAATTTGTCCAGACTAAAATTTTATCAATAAAAAAATTTCACCTGTTTTTGTATGCTGCCAACAGATGTCAGATTTCCTATGTAAGGTGTATATATATTTTAATTTTCAAATAAGCTCAATTAAATTTTACAGGACAGACAATTTTTATCTTTTTTAGACCTAATCTTTCAGATCTCATAAAACATTAAGCCCAAAATTTTAAATATATTCTGCAAGCCACTTATTTTCTTTTGCAACAACATTTTTATTTACTTACACATTTATTTTATAAAATTACTTAAACTATTTCGATGGCTGGCAGAAATTTGTTGAAAAAAGATTTTATTGCATTTTAATCATTTTACTACACTCGAAAGTGAAAGTTTTAGTTTTCTTTTTAATATGAATGTATGATATTTGTTCCAGCGTGCTTGAAATAAGACTGTTTATTCTAAGTTTAAATAACGTTACTGTTTCAAAACTCCTTTCACCGCCAGTTGTTGACAGCTGCTCTTAAGATCCTTTTCTCCAAGGTTTTCTATAGTTATAAAAAGCTCACCTGTTTTATTTCCCACAGCAGTTTCTTATTAATATCAACCTTTTTCTTGGTAACCTTTTTTATGGCAACCCTATTTCCTTTGTATATTCCTATGGTTGTAAACACCTGCGCCGGAGGAATAGAATTGCAGGAAACTATCGATGCCCTTGCACTGTGCAGCCCGTAGCTCAACTGAAACATAGGAAATGAAGAAATCTTTATGAGAGACATAAGCGGGCCATTCTGGATCAATACATCAGGATTAATATACGTGTAAATAGTAATACATCATTGATTTTTTGTAGTCCTAGCTTTGATCCAAATGGTTTGCCAACTTCTAGGAGTACCTCATCTGGTCTTATTCTCCACGACATATTGTTCAGGTCTGCCGATAGCCGCATGTGTCTGAAACGATAAAAATCAATGGAATTATGCTAACGGTAGCAAAACATTGACATATTCTCAACCCTTTAATGAATGAGAAATTTTTTCCTGAATTAATTTCTTACAACACACAAAATTTTCAAGACACCTTTTTTTTATTTTAGAGTCGATATCAGAACAATATTACTTACTGTTTTAAGTAGTGATTAAATCAAAAAAAAGTATTACTTTATAATATCGACTGAAAGTTTTTGATGAAATTTCAATATCAAATTTGAATTGTTACAACTTTGCACGATTCCACATGTGTTAGGCGAAACCAGAGTCTTTAGTGACAAACATGTGGAATCGTACAAAGTTGTAACAATTTGACATTATTAATTATTACTTTAAAATAATTTCCTAGAAGTTATCACTTTCAATTTATGTATAGATTAATATTGTTTTTGGGCACATGTTGATCTACTGATTCTGTTACATGAAGAGGAGCAACCAAATAGAATGGCAATTTGAAAATGAAAAATTTTGCAGCCCCCAGTTTGGGAAGCATGTTTTAACTTGTAACCCTCTTAATATGATTAATATATTATATAATATTGCTGTTTGACTATTGATATGATATATATGTCAATACATAAATACACATTTTTACTTACTTGTATGCCAAGCATGCCAAAGTTGCGGCAAAAGCTAAAAGGATTCCAAATCCAAATGATCCATATAAAAATATATCAATGGCATCTGATAGCGGCGTGAAATTAACAACGAAAGATTGTAGTAACTTTTGATTAGTTCACAATAGAGGTCAGCACAAGTAGAAACAATTTTTTTTAATATTTTATATAATGTCACTTTGACCAGCCATAATTAAAATGTCCCAAATTCAATGAACACAATCTGACATAGACAAATACATAAACGGCGACTAGAGTTTTGTTACAACTCATTTTCACTGTTTACCCTATGATTCTGGTTTCAAATACTTTCCAAATCAAAAATGAAAATATTGCCACCCTTAAAATATGTTTAGCTGATTCATATGGAATAAATTTCAACAACGAATATATCGAAAATTTGTTCAATAGTTTTGGTGTTAACTACACTAAAAGAAATTATCAGGATTAATTAGATTGTATTTAAATACGAAAATTAATTCTTATACGAACGTTTTAACACTGTCAATTTTATCAACACACTGCAATCAGCCGTCTCAACAATTGAGACGTACGCAGTCAATGGATTAAGTCTTGTTTTTCTTTTCTGTGAACTTAGTTAAAATAAAAAGTCCCATTCAGTGTTCACTCTAAGTCAGGGGTGAGGAACCTTTTTTATTTCAAAAGGCCACATTCACTTATTTGATTCAACATAAGGCCACAGTAAAGAAAACATTAACCCTCCCCCCCCTATAAGCTAAATATTTTAATTAACAATATAAATGAGTCAAAACGCAATTTAAAAAAATCTTTTTAGAACAAATACACATTTACAAATCTAATTTATTATATGTATTGTATATTGTTAAAAAAATGTTATACATATGTATGTATTTAAAGGAATCATTTTTTATTTCATTTTTTTGTTGAGATCTATTATTATTGTGGTCTCAATTTTTTTACTAATTATCAATCATCAAACTGCGTCTATAAAAAACATAATATATGATAAAGTAAGTACATCATCAAAAATATTTGTTAATATTACAGTTTATCAACCTTTAATAGCTGATTTGCTTCTGCTTTTTGTTAGAAAGCATTTGAATATTTGGTTCAATTTGACTTTATTTACGTTTTATCAGTCAAAAGGCCGCACTAGAATAGCCAAAAGGCCGCAGGTTCCCTACGCCTGCTCTAAGCTGTGCGCGCGCATATGTATTAAAACAGTGCGCACAAAACTTTATATTGTACAGAGTTTACATTAATTTACATTATTTATCGGTATTATTAAAAAATAGCCGTTTAATTTAGTATGTCTATATACCAGCGGTCGGCAACTGGTGGTCCGCGAGGAAATTTTGGTGGTCCGCAAAGAAATACATGTTAAAAAAAAATAATTAAAAGAATGTGAGGAGTCCCCAAAGCAATACGTTGTAATATTGATAAATAAGCAATGCAGACTTTAACACAAATAGCTTAGAATGTAACTTACACTTATATTATTTCTCACTTTTATTTAAATATATAGTATTTAACACAAAAGTCCATTTGGTGGTCCGCCGGATCAAAAATTTTACATTTTAATCCAAGTAGTGGTCCTTGAGTCCAAAAAGGTTGCCGACCGCTGCTATATACCGTCGTGAGGTGCACATGAATCTTAGTTTCTTTGTAAGTTGCACAGCCAATATTTTTTACGCACACAGCCTTTTATATATTAGAGGGAACACTGGTTCCAAAACTAACCTCCTCCATGACAAGACGGATCAGCTCCCAGGAAACCACAGCGTGGAATATCCCTTGGAGCAGAGCGACGCCCTCCAGGCCAGTGGATTCCCTTATCAGCGACTGGTGAGTAGGTTCTGCCCAGTCCGTAGTAGTGTGCGACAACTTGGAAACGACCAGTGGCTGGATCTAGGTCCAGGAGGGAGTAATCGGCGTCTCGGTCACCATTGTCATCTATTCTCACGTGTCCTGTTATACCTATATTAATAAATGTATTTAGAGATTATTACTTGTAGTTTATGATATCGACAGAAGGTGCTTGATAGAATTTCAATATCAAATTTGAATTGTTGCAATTTTGTACGATACCACGTGTTTTGTCACAAACGACCCGGGTTTCGCCCGTCGGCATCTTCAGGCATTCCATAATAATAGGCAATCATAATCTGCAATTTACTGCTTGCCTATTGGTAAGTGTTTTCCTGTAATTAATAACTTTAATATATATACGATACTAACTGTTTATTTTACGTCAGTTCTGTTCCTCATCCGTGTGATGGAATGCCTGAAGATGCCGAAGGGCGAAACCCGGGTCGTTTGTCACAAAACATGTCGAATCGTACAAAATTGCAACAATTCAAATTATTACTTGTCTTTTTTTTTTTTTTTTTGACTTCGTCATCCAGTGCTGAGTACACCTGGGCCTCATTTAACACGATTATATGGATCCACAAACACCTCGTGTTATTCAAGGTTTGAAGTTCATACAAAATTAAGGTTTGTATTAAAAAAAAATCGAAGGTAGTTTATATAAATAAGTACTTACTTGATTTTTATAAAGAAACAAATATACATTAAAACATTAATTGAAAGAAACTTTAATAACATAATATACCATTCATTCACTATCGTTACCACTTAGAATTCTATATTTTTTACTCTTTTTCGAGATCAGTTGTGAGTTTTTATCATAGGAGAACTTTTTTGTGGTTTAAAAAAATCGTTAATAAGCGATTGTCTGCTTTTAGCGTGTACTTCTTTACGTATTTCCTTTAGGTTGCAAAATATTTTGTAATTCCCTCTTGAATTTCGAACTCCTTTACATTATAGGGTCATTATCAATAATAAAAAAAACCAAAATTTATTAGGTTATAAACTCCAAGCCGTCATTTATTGTTTTTAATGTGAAACATGTAGCTACTGCTTTACTGCTTTCTTAGTCATTAATTGTGTTAGGTTCATTCAATATTTCATTTTAATTTATTTTTTCCCTTAAGCCGTGTTATATAAAGCATGTTGTATAAAAATATATCACAATTTATGCATCCGTGTTGTGTAAAGCCTTGTTATATAAGGCCTAGGTGTATTTAATAAATGACATCAGTCGACTTAGGTAATATTTTAACCTCCGTTCACCCCATCGTCAAATTTCCTCACAAAATCTATTCCTATGATAGAAAGCCTCTGTAATATATTTAACGGCTAAATCTTACACAACATTTTTTTTTATAAATTTGATAAAATGGTTATAATGTGTGTTTTGTGAAGTCAAATAGTTTGTCGTCACACTTACTTTGGCAAATATTCAAAATCAATTTTATTTAGAAACTTAATTATCACATGTTTTCTCACGGGTTGTAGTTTGCGCATCATCGGTTTGAAAATAACCTTATTTCTATGTACAGAAATACAACTTACCGGCTTGATATGATTGGCAGGCTGCCATTCAAATGATTGATTGATTCAAAACACTCACCATGAAAATCTCTGTCCCACATTCTTCTGGTGATGGCCACACCGTCTCTGATATTTCCGCCTTCAGTGAGAGTTTCATTTAAGGCCATTCCTAATAGGTAAACGCCATCGTAGAAAGCACCGATAAAAAAGTTGACCTGTAGGTGAAAATATATGTCATGCATCGTTCGATTTTTTAATATAACAACGTGGCTATCCAGTTTTAAAACTTAGTACAGGATGTTTGCCGGGACGGTTTACTTCTCATTCTGGCTTTGGGAAAACTGTATCTAATTATAATATATAAAGCGTCGTGAATGGTCTTTGTTAAATGGACACAAATTCAATTCTTTATATTATATATAATTCTCAACAAAGTTGTTGAGTGAAGTTCACTTTCTTGGTAAATTTGTCGAATTTAGGTTGATGGTTGGTTTTATATACAACAGTAATATTCAGCTGATTTTGTCTTACATTGTGGTCCAATATTTTGTTTATCGGCACCAAATCTTAATTCTTCAAAATCATCCACTGAACGATAAATAAAGGAGTTTGATAGCACATTATTTGTACTTAAGAAATACGTTATATTCTAATCGTCATAATAATCGATGATTGATTTGGATAAAACTAATTTACGATTTAAATACGTTTATATTATTTACTATATATTATACCACGACTGCTTAATAAGAACTGTAAAAGTTAATATTTACTAAAATGGCGATGAAAATAGTTAACTTTACCGGCGAACACAGTGTAACTAGCAAAAGCTTTAAATTCCGGTTTTTACAAATCTACTATCACACATATGTAAATAAACTATAATTAAAAGTTTGTTTGAAATAAGTGTGTGTGAAATCGAATCCCCAAAACCAAGGAAATGACATTTCACACATTTTTTTACGCAAAAACGATTTTGTTGTACCGTTAATTAACATTGTTAATAAATAATTTTAATATTATAGAACAAAAGTAAATTGTTGTAGTTTTTTGTTAATTTCAATTAAATATTTTTTTTCATTATTAAAAAGTAACTAGAGCTTAGAAAGTTCTGCCGTGTGTGCATGTGTTAAAATATAAATACTTCAAAGTTTTCCTTAGGTTAATTTCGTGAATATTTCCAATCAATATTTGAATTGATCGATAAATATCACATTGTTTACTCATTTAAGAAACATTTCACTCCCAAGTATTTGCCTTCGAATTTACAACACTTTCGAGGATTTTCCCGATTTTCGGTGTTGTTATTCGCCCTAGTGTCACTAATTAAAAGTTTTCCCATTTTTCGTTTTTTAATCAAAAAATTCCGTGGGTGACCAAAAGTTCTAAAGTACGTGATATTCTGGCAGTAAACTTTGTAATGATGTAGCTCTGGGCAGTACGTCAACCAACAAAAAAACTTTTGAGAAGTCTTTCTTACTCTACGCAGCCTTGGAACGGTGAATGAATTGAACATTTGTACCAACGATTCAACAACTGACATCAGATATTATACGAATGGCATTCTAAATTCAAATTCGTTCAACCGGATGGCTGCCTGAGAAGAGATATTTCTTCAATATGTTTAAACGTACTTTCCTCCAAAAACATTCCTTCTATTAATATGATTCTTTGACTAGACACACACTGATGTCTATAAAAAAGGTTTAAAAACAATTTACCATAACTGTTAAGGATTTCTACATCGATTTTTCGTGATTTTTTTTGCATTCCGTGATGATGCACAGAACAGTTGTTCTGTTGCATCCGTGTGATAGTATGCCTAAAGATGCCGAAAGGCGAAACTCGGGTCGTTAGTGACACAACATGTGGAATCGTACATAGTTTAACAATTAAAATTTTAAATGTACATATTTACTTTTCCAGGACTTTGAGATGTGATTAATTTAAATTTATTAATATTTTTTAACCGTATCAAATTGTAATATATAACATTTATAATTCTAGATTATGATATTATTTATCTCACCTCTTCTCCATCGTAAAACGTGTAGTTGTAATGACTCTGCGCCCTAGCCCGAACTTTGACTGCGAAATCGTGGAATTGATCACTGGTCGGCTGCAGCAGGGAAACCCTCAAAAGTGATTCGTAAGCTGAACGCGCATCCTGGTCGCTGGCGTCACCCACTTCCCAGTCCGGCTCTCCCCAGTAAGAACCCTGGAAATAATTCAATAAACAAACATTCAAACATCCACCTAATCAATTAACAATAAAAACAGTTCCATTTGATTGATATAGTTGCATATTAAGACTAAATCCAAGACGAATAACTTATTATTATAATACGGTGAAAAAAATAGCAATGTATTTTAGTTCTACAAAACTATTTTTTTAAATTGATCATAGTTGATAGCTATTTCGGCTCACACCATCGTCAGAACTAAACGAACATTTGCTTATCTATATATAGCTGTGTAGAAAAGGTACACAATACATCTTCTCTCCTGTTTTAACGATCTAGCTTGTTTCTTGCTCGCTAAGGATTCTTAACGAACAAACTAAGATATGTCTATCGCCATTGCTTCACCCGCTGCGGGGTGCTTCCTTGTTTCTGTGATAGACCATTTCCGTGCCATATGTAAACTTATTGACATAGCCGCCTTTGTAGTTTCATTTACAATTTTTAGTTTTATTGCGAACAAGAAACAAGCTAGGTCGTTAAAACAGGAGAAAAGATGTATTGTGTACACTTTCTACACACCTATATATAGATAGGCAAATGTTAGTTTAAGCATAGTTCTGACGATGGCGTGAGCCGAAATAGTCATCAACTATATTTAAAAAAATAATTTTGTAGAACTAAAATACATTGCTATTTTTTTCACCGTGTTATAATGGAGTTCTACCAAGTGAATGCCAATTCAATCAATAAACTTATAATTTATTATCACTTGATTGGAACAGTATATTTTCACCGCTTAAACCTCATACACATTCCTAGAGCTTTAATCAATGATAAGTTTAAATTTTCGAATAATTTTGATAGTTATTTACGTTACTATATTGAAATTGTTTATTATAATCTATGTGTTTTTGAATTTAATCGAAACACAAAAAACAATATGAAAAAAAAACAAAGACGATGAGTTTTGTTTATATGTCCTGTAACAAACTATGGAGTAGATTTTTCGCTGCATTATTTAAACCCCAAGTTTGCACTGAACACCCATGATAATTTAGTAAAAGCAAAAACAATGACTGCTTCATGTTTGAGGTATTAACTATCTCTTCTCGGTGAAAAGACAATATATTTTAAATAATAAAACACTTATAACACGGTGAAAAATAGCAATGTATTTTAACTCAAAAAAAATAGAATATATATTTAAAATGTCAATGTAATTTAGTTCTACTATAATGAATTTCTACCTAAGTAGATGCCAATTTAATCAATAAAATAAACACATTTTTCGTTTCATGTTACTTTCACAGATGATATGAGTGTTTTAATCGGTTTCGCTTATTGCGAGTATTGCAAATTATAAAATTTACCAACAGCCTTGATTACAATTTGTGTTTTATCGATTGATAATAAACTCGCGATGAGCGAAACCAGTCCTAATCGTAAAATATATTTTGTGAATAGTACTACAAATGTGTTTCATTATTTAAAAAAATTACTAAGTACTTCATGCATTTTTGCAGAATTAAATTGTTTTTATATTTTTTTATTTTTCTGACTATTGGACATACTTATTTTACGTTGTTTTTTCGAAAAAATCGTGGCTGGAATTATCTTAACTTAGACTTCCGTTTTTTGTGCCGAATGCCCTATTCCTGGCGAATTCCAGCTAAGCAGGATCGACTGTGTAATTAATATTGTATAAAAACACACCTGGAAAATTTCAACGTCCAAGAAGGTCCATTCCCCTTTCGTCATCCCCAGAGCGTGAGCTGCTAGCATGAATTTTCTCACCAGCATTCCTCGTACACTCAATATTACAACTGAAAAAATTAAAATGACATTACTTTAAAATTGTAAATTTTATTTATAATCACAATGGTACAGTACCAGAAACAGTAATAAGGCCAAGAGCGGCTTTATTCGACGACTTCCCATAGATTTGTTATTACAAATCTTCATCTGAAAATACACAACCTCGGCATCTAAAAATGAATTTCCTAGTTCGATGCCTTACGTATTGTATTTGTATACATGTATCTGTGTGTGCGTTTGTACGCATATATATGTGAGTGCTACGTAAACCGTTTTCACTGTAATTTGCTCAGCTCTGTAGCGATTTACGTCTGTCAGCAACAACAGAACAATTATACAGCAAGTAAGTCTATACGTAAAAAATGAAGGAAAATTGAAAAGCTGTGATGCTAACGCGCCATACATCTTAACGCTCCACCAATTTCATATACATATAAAAAATATAGATATTTAATTTATCGAGCCTGTAACTGTAAAGTGGTAAGCTTCATGATCTGTGACTGTGGTTCTATTCCCAAGGGGGCAGCTTTTATGTTTTGATTTTTCAACGAATTCGTTGATTTAAATATCAGTTCTAGAAACATTTATTCAAGCTATTAACTACACAGGCTTAAATATGAAACCAACGGCTGGGAGCTAAATACGTATTAAAAATAATTCTTATTTGATTAAAAATTGGTTGTCGCACCTCCACCCGTTACGTGTATTCAGCTGTTGTTACACGGCCGCCTTCCATAACGCAATACTAATAAAAAGAATCGATTTTACTCCTCATATTCTTGGCCCGATACAGAGCTGCACGGACCGATCGTTAAACCATGCACTATTGTGCTTTGATCATGATGAAGTTTAATTTTGGAAATATCCTACATGTGGAGTTGTACAAAATTTCAACAATTCAAATTTGATATCTAAATTCCATCAAGCCGATATTGTAACTTATATTAAAATATTATTCGTGAGACACCTACATTATGAACCTATATGCTACACATTAGAAATTGACATCGCAAAAAAAAAACAAAATGTAATGTTTGAAGAATCAGCAAGAGTTTATAAATGTAAATTAATTAAAATCGATCAAAATAAATTCAACGTTTTTATTTTGTTTGAATAAATAACGTTGATAAAACGTCTTATAAACGTTTTAACTTATCTTGATTAACTCCTCGAATTTACATCTCGTTATTTAATATTCGTAGCAAACTTCACAAGAGTTACGAAATATGCCTGTAAATCATTCGAAATAAATTAGCAAATATGTAAATAAAATGAAAAAATCACACTGGATAAACTTTATGAGGCTGTGATGGGCTTTATTCAAATTTTCGTCGCAGTTATCTTCAAACATGAAAAATGTTCGGAACACGTGCGAGGAGCAAATACAGAATGCAGATCGAAAAGTAAAAATAAAGAAATTGATTAACACAGAACACGTTTTGCATACAAATTCTACTAATATACATAGGTAAGGCTAAATTCTTGGAACTTAAATTAATCTAAATTAACTTTTTTACGTCTTAAAGGAATAAATTGAAGGGTTTAAACGCTATCTTTACTGATCAAAGACACTGAGCAAAGATAAGACGAAGTAATAAAATTAACAAAACTAAATAAAATACGATATTTTGTCAAAGAGCAAGGATGGTGAATGTTTTAAGCCGAAAACTGTTAATTTTTCTCAAAAAAACCTTCGCAAGTCAGATTACCAGTATAAATGACAATATAATCTTACACAATAAGATATATGAAATCGTGTGGAATTTTGACTGAATTAATTGCTTCATTCGCACAAACATCTTATAAACAGTTATGCTAAACTATTTAACGAAAAAGATTATTTTTCGTCATCGTTTTAATCCAAATTTTTCATACGTTTACAAATATTAACAAATTTTGCATTATTATTTGAAATGGAAAATTTTTAAGCATTTTTGAATATTAAACTAAAGAATTAGAAATTTAAAACTGTTTTCCTACCTCTTGCATACATGCTGGCGTCTTTAAGATAACTTTCAAAGGGCTCTTCTTCGTTTCCGTTCAATTCTCTAACAAAACGTAAAAGACCTTCTTTCCGTAACCCATATTCCAAGTTTTTCCCTGAAAATAACAAAACCATTAAAAAGATATAAAAATATATCAAAAATTTTCCGTTACATAACAATACATATTTAAAATTATTTTAACTGACTGTCTCACACTTTTTTTATGTATTAAAACAGATTCGTACATTGGTACATTCTCGTATAATAATTGAGTAACAACAAAAAATAGTTGTTATAGAAATTTCTACGATTGCATTACCAACTGTTTCACGGCCGATTTCTACTGAGCTATCGACAAAAAAAACTGTGTAACATTTTTGAACTCAGTAAAGTTTCACTGCAATGATTCTGAGCGTTGTAAAGCTGTATTTATATTGTAATATCGTAACGGACGATTTTATTGACTATGGTAATTACATTTAAAATACACAAATAATTGATCTTCCGCTAAAATCAAATTAGCTCTGCCATTGGGACCATTGTGAGAACGAACCGCAGCATACAAAATATTATTATTCACTCACCAACGGTCAACGAGAAAAGATCAGACCGGTCAAGAAGCAACGCCACGTGCGTCCAGCCGAATTGTCGAAAGACACTGCTGAAGACCAGCCTAAGACGACACTGGCAGTAAGACATCCTGGTCAAAGTGGTGTATTTAGTCTTGTCTTTGAACATACTCTGCAGATAAAACAAATTCTTTTTACAATATGCATAACACCACAACAATTGACATCTACCAATAAATGAGACATTGATTCATCAGTTAAAAATACTCCATAGTCAAAAAAGTGCTTTCATTTTACAAATATACTTCTTTATCAACAAAATGGACAGTTAAAACTATATTTTTATTTAAACTATGATTTCTGGATCAAACGTGAAAATATGTTATCTATAGGGTGTCATTAATTTATAAATTACTCATATATATAGATATTTTCAATCATGACCGTTCCCTTGCAATTTAGAGCATATTTTGCATTCTTACAAGATCACCTCTTCTGGGTAATAATTTAAGAAATATTTATTACCTTTTTTTCGATAACAGATAACACAAATAGAAATTGAATTGTCATTGACAATTTATTTGTCAATTATATCATTCTGTTTTTGAATATATTTTGAATGATTCTCTATAAATTCTTATCGTATTGAAATCGTTCAGAAAAATGTAAAATCCATATTTTATTGATTGAACTGTATATAATAATTATATGACTTTATATGGAAGTTTTATTTAAAAAATCGTGTTTTATTTATTAAAATATAACACTTTTCCATAGGTAAATGCTAACATAGACATTTAAAGCAATCTTTGCCTAATGGAAATCAATTACATTAGATCTATTTTTCTCTTACTTCGGAGAGAGAGGTCTTGAGATACCCGAGCGGTCAATGTCGTTGTTTTCAGTTGCGGTAATCACGTATTAAAATTCCTTAAAAGAGAGTTGTTGTTAATCATTTCTTTCTAAGTAACTTTTTTTGAGAAATTAAAAAAATACTTTCGCTTTCAGAATGAGAAAAGAAATAGACCTTTCGATCCAAACAATAAATGTATTGAAAAAGCAAAAGTCTTACAGATCAAAACCGCAGCCCATTATCTGAGAGGAATGAATATGTAAGGAGCAGTGAGCACTCGGCTACAGGGCTTACAAAATGTCGACACTCAAGTAAATGTTAACATTTTATATTCATTCACATTCATTCTATAATAATTTGGTGGTATAAAGCTCACAATAACAAGAACATTTTAATTTTCCTATAACACATTTTAAATAGTTGCGACTTTTTTTTAAATATACTAAAAATCAATATTCATCTGTTCTGAGAGCTTTTTTTATATCTTATACTTATAAACGACAATTATTTATAATTGGGGTTGTTTTAAATTCTAATTACTGTGATTATTACTTAACGAAAAACGATATCTTCAGCCTCGGGTGGTTATTAAATCAGTGACGTATCTGGCAGTCGTTACAAAAACAACTATTTCGTTGTTAATTATGCAATGGGTATAAGAATATTCTTATTTACACTCAACGAAAACTTATATTTAATTCGATTTTTTGTCGATAAATCTACAAGCGTTTTCACTTGCTAGCCATAAGTAAACAAACAAAAAAATATTTCTTATTTCAAGGTTTTATATAAAAAAAAACGCGTTACAGACAGATTAAAGAAGACAGATACGGTATATTTTAATGGCTGTAACGAGATAGTTGCTAAAATAATCGCTAGTTCTGTAAAAAACATAATACACTAGACTGGTCCATAGGTCACATTCAAAACTCACTGAAATACGAAATATACATAATAAAATGTTATTTGTTTCATGTTTTTTTAGTCATATCGTCTGCAATATGAAGTATGTAACCCTATCAGCAGACAAAACTATAGAACTAGGATGATTATATTGTTTAGTTAATCATTAAACTACAGTATATACTAATTGTGCAATACGTTGATTCAATAAAATATCAAGAAATAGACACACCAGATATTCAGTGCACTCGATTTGGCGGAAAGAATAAATACATTAGGTTTATTTTAATCGTTCAAAATCGAGACGTTCAAAAGCAAAAGCCGAGAAACACAAGTTTTGATAAAATCAAATAAAATATAGAAAAAACTTTTATTAAGGAAAATTCTTTCAATGCCTGACATGAGCATATGAAAAGCTTCAATGACTTGCATACAACCGTTAAGTTTAACTGTAACAAGTAGCAATCAAATGCCGTTTTGTCAAAATTGATTCTAATTTGAATTGTTACAACTTTGTACGATTCCACATGTTTTGTCACTAACGAACCGGTTTTCGCCTCTCTACATCTTCAGATATTCTATCACACGGACGCAACAGAACTGATTAAAAAATTGAATAAATTTATTAAATTACTTAAAATTGATTCTGTCGATATTTACTGTAATCAACGGCTGACTGCCTACTAAATATATAATTGAATCTACAATATACAAAAAAAAAACTATTATTTATGTCAGCGGTTTCCAACATATGAGGCGCGGAATAATGCCAGGGGTGCACAATTTTTTTTTTTATTAGAGAACATTTTTTCATACAATAATATGTAAAAATAAATAATACTTATATTGCTATGTAACAGAAAAAAATCAGGAATGAATGTGTTTTTTATTTTTCTTATATTTAAATACATACATCAAATGAACTCTATTATTTTATCATATATTTCAATATAAAGTATTTAATCCTAACGCGGCAAAAGAGGATTTAGCGATTTTTGCTTTTAAGCGCCTAATATATTGTTTATATTAGTATACTGTATATTGAACAACGTCACAGGGCGTTTTTTTTATCCTTATTTTATCGCTTACACACACTTACTTTCCAGTAGAACGAATTATGTTTATTGAATATATCAAAAGTAAATATAGCAAAATTTGTGTTTTTATAACAAGTGATTAATACTTCTTGTTGACCAAAACATCATAAAATCTAAGATAAATTGGTCTCAATTATTGTTGTTATTCGCTTGAGTTTAGACCTATAGTCTATGTGACTTTTTTGTTGAATGGACTTTTCCTTGATTTTTATTTTCGTTTTCTTTCGATACATGTGTATTATGTTTATCAATTGAGAGCTGTTTACGTCCGCGTGTTATTTCCTCCAAACAGACACCGGAATACGAATGAAGAATCTTTTACATGATACAAGTTGGTGGCGAGAAAAGGAAATGTATTTTATATATCTTGTAGTGAACTAAAATAAAAGATGAGTTCGATATTATTGAAATAATAAAATCAGAATTGAATTCTAATGATGCGACGATTTTGTGTTACGTCACTAGTCTGAACTAAAGCCTAAATACAATTTTAAGAGATGTCGAAATCTCTAGGAGCTAAATATTTTATAATTGATTACATCCGGGGCGTGGCTTAGCTAAAATGTTAACACGCGATAGTTTTATTGTGTTGACTATCACTTCTAACTGGAAAGGTGTTATATTAAAATAAAAATGTAGTTGATAATGCTTATGAAGAGTGAAACCGATTCGCACCAATTCACTTAAAATTTAAAAATACTAAATTTATTTTCAAAATGATACGTAGAATAAAAATGTATGATAAATACTGATTTCCACCAACTACAAGTCCTGTCTGTCGTGTTCAATTAAAATGATATCTGTTATATATTTTGCATATAACGTCTTCATCAGTTGCTGTGCCTCACGAAACCGATCCTGATTCTAATATTATGTAAACGGTACTAACTATGGTAGCTTATGTATTTATATTTAAAACGTGCGGGGAATCTAACACAGTGCTTCCCAAACTGTGGGCTGCATAAATTTTCATTTTCAACACTTTGTTACAACTATAGTTCTAACAAGGGCGTAAGCTGAAATAGCTATCAACTATATATCTTATAAATTTTGTACAACTAAAAAAACATTGCTATTTTTTCACCGTGTTATAATGGAGTTCTACCAATTAAATGCCAATTCAATCAAAACATTATTTTGTGTTCAGGCACCGTATATTATTTTGAAGGCCTTGACATTAAACAGTTTGAGAAGCAGTGATCTAAAAAAGGTAATATAAAATATTTGGCACGTACGATGGCACCATCACAACCTAATGTGATAGTTTGAAGATATTATTTTTCAGAAAATAACTAGTTAAAATATTACGTTAAAATTTAACGAAACAATCTTGAGAAAAACGATGTTCATGTTTGCATACACTGTCAAATACCAATAACCTATTTTAAACATCGATGAAATATAAACGACATTTAAATATTTATTTGATGTGAAAGTTTTCCTTACAGTAGGAAAACGTTCGACTTAAACAAAACTCAAGCCGTATAACATTTCAACCTAATGCAAATAAAAAGACCGAGTACAATTTTACGAATAGTAATGTATTTTCTTCTTAAGAAAAGGCAAAAATAGATAAACCTCGGAGAATCTTAGACTTAAAAAGTATTGTGTTTTTTTTTATAGTATTGTTTTCGCATTTAGCGTATCTGGGTTAATTCATTATTACTACAAAAAAACTCAAATCAAAGAGGCGCAAATTTTTATTTCAGTTTTCCTGAAGAAATAAAAAAAAATTCTAGTCGTTTTCTTTTACATGATTGGCAGTTAAACTTAATAACGTAGCCAGTGACGTAGAGATTAAATATCATTTCATTACATTAACCAAGAAATTTTCTGAATAGAAGCTCTCTTTAAAAATTGTCGACTGTCACTTATTGGTGGAAATGCATAACATCTAAAAAAAACAAATTAATTTGAGTTTTTTGAATCTTTCCACTTAACTACCCGGGTTTCGCCTTCTGGCATCTACAGGCATTCTATGGCGCGGATGCTAGAGAACTGACGAAGCCTTACACACATCTGAAGTCGTCGAAAGTCGACTGTGGAAGCGTACAGAGTTTCAACAATTTAAATTTATATTAAAATTTCACCAAGCACCCTCAGCAGATAACATAAATAATAAAAAGACATAACAACAAAAAAATCAGTACCTTTGCCAAAAAACCAGTTCCGCTCTTCGCGATCATTATTAATTTGTATTATATAAGTTGATAATGCACGCGATTAGCGAAACCGGTCTCGAAAATTCGATAAGTTGTGGAAATAATACCAAAAAACGTGTCGTTATTGATTGAAATAAATGGTAACTGTAAAGATTTTTGTTTCATTAAAAAAATGGGTGCACCTTTCTCTGTATGTTTGTATTTAATAGAAAAGTACAGCATCTCGATTACTGCAAAGGCAGGAAAAAACGTTTGAATACCAATCCAAAGCATCTGGAATCGCGCAAAGTTGTAACAATTCAAATTGAATAATTTTTAAATGCTTAGAGCCAATACTGTTTATTTATACAATCAATAATGTCAGTATATTTGGGATTATTGATTGTTTCATTAATATATAAGTGATAAATACTATAAATGTGTGATGCCCAAAGTCTGAAATTTAATTCTAAGTTTATGATATCGACTGAAGGTGCTTGATGGAATTTCAATATCAAATTTGAATTGTTACAATTTAATGCAGTAAAATTAAAGCTTCATTCTCAATGATCAACTCAATCTTCCTCTTGTTGTACCCTTTAAGTGAGGTCGGTTCAGTGAATCGGCAATCTCATGACGTAAATTCTATGTTTTCATCACTAGATGTTTGATAAAATGTCAGTTCTGTTGCATGCATGTGTTGTCTGCCTGAAGATGCCGAAAGGCGAAACCCAGGTCGTTAGTGACAAAACATGTGGAGTCGTAGAAAATTGTAACAATTCAAATTTAATTCAAAGTTTTAAACGTCGCTGTCAAAGCAATTTTCAACATCAGTGTTACATGATTAATGATTCAAATATAAACTTACCGCACTTTCGTTCTTCCACTTGTGCAGCCGGCCGAGAATCCCGGACGTCACTGTGAGTTCACCCTCTGAAGGGGGCTGCAAAACCGAGAGGAAAATATATTTAATACCAGTGCAAAGGCCTGTCAAAAATGACAGAAAAACGATAGGGGTGGGGGAGTAATAAGAAAGAAGCCTTTGGCGGGAAATGACCTCTGGAAATAATACGCATGAATGAAATAAGCTTTCTGGATGTCGAGGAATTCAATAAAGAAGGTATTTTATAAATAATATCCTTTATAACAGAGGTCGCCGAGCGTAATTTGCTCGAAATTTAATACTACAAAGTCATTTCTGATGGCAATCAATGGTTGATTGAGAATAACGGTTCTCTTTTCAGAGTTTTTTCCGCACATGATTTTAATGAATAAGATAATCAACACGTCCATTATTACATGTTTTATAAACAAAATCATATAATCACTTGATTGTCATAAAATCAAAGAGCTTAAAATGTGAAAGGAGTTTAAAATAAATCAACCGATAATGATGCGTATAAATTCGGAAACGAGTATTTCGTGATAGGAATTATATCTGCTGTGTTTGTTTTCAAATATTTGTGTTATTTTCCACAAAATTTATAAAAATACTAACAATAAATTCAAAGTATGCTTTGATGGAAATAAAACTGGAAAGTACCAGAAAAGATATTCTATGACTTCAATTGAAGTTGTGTAATAGAATGGACCTATTCACCAAAAAATTTGACTTCTTAGAAGAGTATTTGCTCGAATAAGTTAATTTCCAGTTGCTCCGAATTAACTTCAAACAAACGCAGAGTTACTAGCGTGTCTAATTTTTGCGAGGCCATGTTCCAAAATTGTGTAAATACTTAAAAAAGGTGATTATATTTAAAAATACGCTGTCTGTCTATAATACAACCTAATATACATAGACAGTGGGTGTTCGGTTAACGTTAACGAATATAATCTGTTTCAAGACTATGTTTGCTATCCAAATTGTTCGTTAACCAATCATCGGTTATCACAAGAGTAGCTTGATTTCAAATATCAAAATCTACCCTAATATAATCAGTTTATGACAATTTGGTGCCCCTGTAGTCGTGAGTAGTGTTATATTTTATGCTGTGAAAGTTTTTCAAAAAACTAATACAGTGGATGATCGGTTAACGAATATAATCTGTTCCAGAACAATTTTCGCTATCTGAATTGTTCGTTAACCGATTATACGATTAACATGCCTCTTTAGTTCTGGAAAGACATCACGTACCGAGTCAAAAGTCTGTCAATTAGTTTTTCATATAAAATAAGTGGATTAGAATGTTCGTTATCCGAATATGCATTCGTTGTCCGAACACAAAAATCTTTCCTAACAGTGTTCGTTGTCAGATTTAGTCGCAGTCCGAACTGTTCGTCAACCGATCACCCACTGTATATAGAAAAGGCTTCCAATGTTTCTAGATTGAAAAAAAATTACTAAATTATCATGTCATTGTGAAAGCTCGATATATTTTCATGAAACTATTAGCAAAACAATAATATTAAAATATTACTCTAAAAAACAAATAACCTTACCAAATTTGAATTACTGAAACATTGTACCATTAAAATTCAGTCAGTTCTATTGCATAAGTGCGATAGAATGCCTGAAGACGCCGAAAGGCTGAACCCGGGTCGTTAGTGACAAAACATGTGGAGCGTCTCAAAGTTTCAACAATTCGAATTTGATATTAAAATTCCATCAATTACCTTGAGTCGCTTTATAAAATAACGTTACCTCCAAAATTTATTCATTCAAACTTTTATTAACGAATTAATTTTTTTTTTTTTATAGATGGTACATGTAGAAATCAAGGAAGAAAGCATTTTTTTAAGGAAGTTAGGTTCCTGGGCCAGCCTTGAGACAAGGTAAAAAAAACTTAACGCGCTACCTACTGCCATTTTAATGTGTTCCGAAATCCAGCGAGCACAGAAGAAAGTTAATCACTCGAATTACTGGTTAAGTGCCCAATAATAATTAAGCCAGTGATAAACTTGTTCATGTTCAAAACGTTCTGCGAGTGTAATGACAGTTTCGTGACCATTCTAATATTGTTCTTCCATTTGTTTTGATTGCATCATTTAAATATATCGCTTCCCTCTGATTAAATCGCTGTTTTCCCGCGAATAATTGGTCATTTTATGAACGCAGTCGTCGGCAGTAATTCGGAATAAAACGGATGTAAAATTCTCGTGTTCGTAAATTACCATTGTTCCATAGTAATCTAGAGTTGATCCGAATAGACAAGTCTCAATGTATAGAACTATAGATAATGGTCTAGCGTACATTCGTTCATCTGGCATGTTAAGTAATCAAACATAGTGACTTAATACGAATTGCTTAACTTACAAACAATTAAATCGATTTCATTTTAAATATTTCATGGTTTTTTTAAATCATTTTCATTTATTTATTGAATTGGCATTTACTTTGGTATTTTAGTTCTACAAATATTTCTTTCGTCTAGTTCTGACGAAGGCGTGAGTCGAAATAGCCATCAAGTATTTGTTAAAAATTTTTTTAGAACTAAAACACATTGCTATTTTTTCACCGTGTCATTTTCATTTAATCCACTACTATTTTTTAGGTGTTTTAGACTATAGTTTCTCAACATTTTTACATCTGTGAACCACCAAAAATCCAAAAATGTATTGCGGACCATCAACATTGGAATAAAATAATAAATATTTATGTAATTGATTTTTTACTCAAAACAATTAATTTTGACACGGTGAAAAAATAGCAATGTATTTTAGTTCAAAATTTTTTTATAAGACATAGTTGATAGCTATTTCGGCTCACGCCATCGTCAGAAGTCTACATACTAGAAGGTATCAACTATATCTTATAAAACAATAATACATTGCTATTTTCACCGTGTTTTAATGGAGTTCTGCAAAGTAAATGCCAATTCAATCAATAAATTAATTTTGCATCACCGTATGCTGATATAACAATATTTAAGTATGTTAAAACAGACAGTAACAAAAAATATACAATTTAAAAATTTATCGATTTTTTATCGAAATAATATCACATCGCGGACCACCGGTTGAGAAACTATTTTTTAGATGACATTTAACCTATTGTAATCGTATCTAATCACTGTGTCGTGTCGTATCTACATATAACTACAGTTAATGTAGTTATCTATAGATCAAATAAAAAAAATGAAATAACTTATAAGAGAGATTTTATTTTAAGTTTTTTTTTTTTATTGTAGTTCATTATTAATGATAGGGCTAAGATAAAACTAATGGTTAGTCAATTGCTTTCCCTACATCATTTAAAGATGGAATGGGTAGTGGCGGAGAAAAAATTCTTTTTATAATTTTTCTGCATTTTTCGGTTTTGTTTTTGCTGCTACACATAAAGTTGAATATACAACATATATGTATATATATATATATATTATCTTAAACTTCTTTCGTGAATATCTTGAATGCTAAACGGTAACGTAGGCAAACAATTTAATTCAACAATCTCTTACCTACACAATTAAGATGAGAGAGAATATCTAGGAATCGTTTTAGGCCGAGAAAAGTTTTGCTCGACGACCCATGTGTTTAATTAAAAGTAATTTAAATAATCGAATAAACGCGACCCTTTTCACGTTCAAAATGAATTTCCTTGACTTACTTCTTCGTGTATTTGATGTAAAATTAATAAAATACATATTGAAATATTATGAAAATTGTGTTTATTCAAAAATCTCTGCGGGCGTGTGCACAAAAACTTACTAAAGTTTAATCGAAATTGGATGAAACAGATAATGCACGCGATGATCGAAAGCGGCATTGAAGATTTCTAATTAAATACAACCATTATGTGTTAAATTAGAAACCTTCTCGGGAGTGAACACAATAACTCACAAAAGTTTTGAACTAATCGATTGCATAGTATAGGAACGCATACGAGACAAACAAACAAACATTCATTTGTTTGTATTATTATGAACAAATAGCTACACGATTTTATCTACTCGCAAAGCGAAGATTTAATTAATTATTCATCAATAATTTACGTTAATTTAATACCTTCTGAAATGATTCTATGTAACTCGCTCTGGGTATTATGGTATCGGTAATCTACGCTTTGTTCTCGGTAACGATTCCATTATAATAAGGCAAGAGTCTTATTTAGGTAAATAGGTACACCCTTATATGGTAAGACGAGATGAACGTTGTCAATGTATACCCAGAAGATTAGATTCTGACGTAAAATAGCGTCCCAGAGTATGCTCTGGGACGTCGTTGCCAACTATTGAAGTATTTATTATTATTCAAATACACTTTATACAATCACAAAATTGATAATGCAATGTCACGTAGATAAGCGTTTGTTTTACTGTGTTTATATTGGAAATAAAAGTACGCATCGAGTGAAAATTTGGTTTACTCATTCGTGCAGCGAAAATGTACTTAACCTGTCAAATTTTCTATTATAATACTGTCTGTAGGCTCGACGATTATGATTTGAAACGGGTGTAATATTACTGGAAGTTTCTGGTAACCCTTTCTTTGCTGAACAATTTAAACTATATTCCAACACTAAATGCTTAAATTCTTAAAAAATCTCTGTTAATCTCTATTTTTTCTTTCAATGCACTGTAATAAACCGTCTCAGCATTTAAGACTTTTGCAGTGGGTTAAAATATTTTAATCCACTGTCAAGAAATCATCATAAACAGTAAAATACGCACAACCTTAAATGTGTAATTGAAAAATACACACATTAAATATTATCTTTGTTAGAGATTTATTGTTAATTAGAGAGAGGAGCTTTTAAGTCGTATTATTTGAAAAGCATCAATATTAATTCAAGGTACTACAACATGTTTTCCACGGTTGCGTATCCTTGGATGAAACCGCCAAGTTCTTAAGATTTGAACATAAAACCTCCGCCATAAACCTTTTCCATGATGAGCACACAAGTTTATGGTTGATCCCACTTAATGTGTCAAATGATTTATTATCGGATGACAAAAGTAGAAAACATCGACGTTTTTTTTATTTATCAACTGTCAACAGTTATGAAAGAACAGAATATTTTCCAAAAATAACGAAGTCCCAAATGAATTAGTTATTCATAGACATTCTGTTATGTTACAATTAGTTCATTACATTCAATGTCACTTGATAGCGTATTTTATATCTCGAAATTTTAACCACTAATTATTATTGAATACCATACGTAGTTTTGATGAGAGTTAAAACCATATTTCTGTAAAAGAGGTTGTTTTTTTCAATCAATTTGTTATCTTATATTTACGAATGTTATGTATGCACTATGTGTTGAAAGTGTGCTAAAAACAGTTTCTTGACATAATCGAATTTTCTTAATGAATTCGAAATGTGTAGTTTTTAGCTCTTAAATATAAGTTTAAAAGGGGGCTTATAAAAATCAATTATAATTAAAAAATATTTCAAACAAGAACAGTGAATCCCCGATACTCATTTTATTTCATATAATATTAAAAATTATTGTCTAAAAATTACTGCTGTTAATAAATTTCATCGTTTCATAATTCCAGCTTTTGAATTTTTTCAAATGTTAAATGTTCTTTCGTTTTGATCTACTCTACTTTTCAATTTAAACGCAGAATCATTTTTCTTTCAACTTATTTTCTTTCGGCTTATACGAGGCCAAAAAATAATGTTGTAATGTTTGAATCAGAATTTCTTTTGAAAAGTAAGTGCTTGCATAGTAATGTTATCAAATATGATCAAACAAACCTGGTCTCCCATTCCTGTGATGATGGGAGTATTCCAATAAGCTGCTAGACGAGCCACCGGCTCCAGAGCAAAGGCGCAGGCTGGTCCTATGTATGCAATGACGTCGTTTTTAAAATGCATATCGGCTGCGAGTCCTGGTGCTCTTGCACCGGAACATGATGGGTAACTGGAATCGAAAAGAGGAAAACGTTATTTGTAAATAAATGTTTATATTATATGTATATTTTTATATCACTTTTAAGGTGTTAACTGTCACTACTTGATGGAAAGGCATGATATTTTAATAATGAAACACACATATTTTTAAGTACTTATTTCCACAATATGATTTTGATCAGGACCGGTTTCGCTCATCGCGAGCATTATCAACTGATCAGTTACAATAAATAAGAACTAAAAATGTGTTTTTGTTATATTTATATATAATCGAATGACACCTTTCCCTATCGACAATTACATACAAACCAATCAAAATATATAAAATCATATTTTGGGAGTCTCTTCGAGTTCATTTGATGTGATTTGTTTTTTTTAATCTGGCGCCTTGACTAAACTATGAAATGATTTTTGTTTTCAATTTGCATTTTTTAACCATTGAGATCTTTTTTTTAGATCAATTAAGTACACTGAAAATCATGTTGGTAAGAAACCCGATTGGTATCACATGTGGAAAACAAATTATGTTCGTTAACCGATCACCCACTGTATTCATAAAAACTATCACAGTTCAAAATATGACAATACTCACGAATACAGGGGCACCAAATCGTCATAAACTGAAGTAATAAATATTCTATATAATGTAAATTTTGATAATTGAAATCAATCTACATTTTCATCTCAAAATGGCGGTTTTCAATATTTCTTGCGGTGTTGCGATACATTTTCTCCGTGTGACAGCTGTTTCCGGTTAAGTGACAGTTAATTAGTTTGTACTCGTTAAAAAATAAACGGAATTGATAGAAAATAATTCTTTATTCAAATCAAATTCTCTTCTCCACTGTTGAGCTACAACCGCTAGGGGGATTTATTTTACCCATTATCCCAATCCACTATTGAATGATATGTCACAAAGCTTTCGTACTTATTTAATTTATAAGAAAAGTCGCCATCTTGAAACAGTCAAAATAATTATAGGATAGTTTTAAGCAAAATTAATTTGGTTGAATTTATACACCCTTTTTGATAACATTTACATAACGAGTTTAATGATTACCTACCACTGTTTACGACAGCTGTTTGAGTAAGGTTTAGAATGGAAGCCATTTCTCTTAAAGCTAAATAAAACACTACAACAATGAATTATAATCCTTGAATTGATGTAATATTAATATATTGTAGAGCAGAGTTTCTCAACCGGTGGTCCGCGGAGATTTTTGAGTGGTCCGCGATGTGATATTATTTTAATATACAATCGAATTTTATGTTGTATTTTATGGATTTTTAAATAGTATTTTTTATTACTATTGTAAATATTTTTAATATACTTCAAATTTTTTATATATTTGTCAATGCATTTTTCGTAGCAAAATCTATATTATTTGCCTAGTCTAGTAATTGAAAAGATGTTATATTTTGAAATAGTTCACTGAGGATTTTTTTAGTTCTTAATTGCGGCATCAAAAATGTTTGAAAGATTTTTATAAAATTAACATCAAAGAAAATTACAAATTCCAACATATTAACGTGTTATTTACAATCATGTTTTTTTCAAATTCTTTTTATTTAACTTTGCTTCACATTTATTCGTAATACACATACATATGCTTTTTTTAAAATTTTGGTATTTCGATTCAAAACAACTTTACCGATTTTCCGTTCCTTATTTTCATCTCAAAATATAAAAAAATTGTCTATTTATTAAAATATTTATATATTATATAAAATATGTTATAATTATATTTAAATATATTAATACGTAAATATTATTATAACACCACACCGTACTATGTTGCAGAATTAATTGCTTTGAATAAAAAAATCAATTATATTTCATCATATCAATATTTATTATTTTATTCCAATGTTGATGGTCTGCAAAATATTTTTGGATTTTTTGGTGGTCCACGGATGTAAAAAGATTGAGAAACTATGCTGTAGACAAAAGACAAAATTTTACCTTGAATTAAAATTGGTTAAAATACCTAAATATTTAGATATGAACACTTTTAAGGTGTTAGCTGTCACTACATAGTTCAAGGGTATTATATTTAAATAAAAGAATGACAATATTTAAAGTATAAACAATATATGACAATATTTAGATTATAAAATTGTGAAAATAGTACCAAACATCAAGTTTCGTTTATTTAAATATTCATCTATGCTGGAATAATAAAATGTTTACAAATTATTATTTTTAACAATAATTAAGTAATTATTAATTTAAAACAAAGAAAGTGATTGCGTTACAATTCTATTCATTGAAATGCGTTTGGATATATAATATTTATTGGTTTTTTTATCTGTTGCGTACACGAATAAATCGGAAGGCTTTACGACGCGTGAGCAGGCCACGTAAAGCTGTTCACTCTCCGACTCCACAGCCATGCGAAATACCAATAATATTGTTCACATGCATTCTTCCATTTCCTATCAAATACTACGTAAAAACATTGACATTTTTTTAACTATTTCACGTAAAACCTGTTGTTGACCAATTTACTAGCGAACACTGATATGAATATTAATAAAGCAATTGCTTTATATGGTATTTTGTTTGACTCCGATTCCGGCCGCAACACCGCTAATCCACGACTCTGGCTCAACAGCCCTGGTATTATTATACATATTTCAAACCATATACCTTTTTAGAATATAAACATTTTTCTTTAATTATTTACTGTATCGATTGCAAAATGAAAATTAAATATTTCACATTTAAAGCTAAATTATAAAGATTGATAGGATCAACTCGAGGAAAAAACACATTCAAAACACTCATAATCGAGACGTAAAATTTTAAATTAATATTTTAATTAATGTTGTTATTATGGCCCTTTAAACAAGATTCATTTATATAATATATTTATATTTAACATATATCGAAATAAACCAACGATATTTTTTCACATTAGAAACCAAAAGAGCAAAAAAAAAACACGAAATGTAGTGCAAACTTTCCATCAAAAACCTGCTTGATATTTTCGACAGTTTGGCGCCAAATTGAGAGACATCTGTCATCCAATTCTGAAAACATTTTTCTCATCCTTAATGCCTTTCCATCAATATAAATTTACTATATAGAGTTGAAAAAGTGAAGGTAACTTGGAAACTAAAGAAACAACGAAATATTCGAGAAGTTTTCTTATTCTTGTAAATATGGCAGACACCATCAAAACAATTCACAAGAAAATAGAATTTATCCTGAAAGTTTTCAATCGTGAAGTAAACAATTGAATTTCATTTCTCTTATAAAACAATCTCTTGTACAAATTATCTATATAGCTGGAAGGCAACTAAAACAGTAGATTTCAAAAGCGATATTAAAGATACGAATTTACTAAGTAATACCTACTTGAGTAAAGAAACAAATAATTTTCATTCATCGTGAAAATATTTTTCTCTGTACAATATTTTTTTTAATACGATGTTGATTGAGGGTGATAAATGGAATTTCAATAACAAATTTTTGCTGTTGAAACATCGTTCGATCTATCTGCAAGCATTTTATCACACGAATAACAATATAATTAATATTCGTTTCCGAGATATCATTAAAACCATAGACATTATTACGATAGTTAGTTTGACTGGCTTAGTACATTTTCGCTATCTGAATTTTTATACCATATTTGAATCGGTAAAAAGCCATTTTCACAATAACATACTTATAGGTGTTTAAATGTACAATAAATAAAACTGTCACTTTTAAGATGTTAAGTATCACTTCTTGATGAAAAGGAATAATATTTTCAATAATAAAAACATGCAAAATGTCCCTCCAAATTTAATAATTTGAACACACAGTTCAATTACCTAATTTTAAAATGAACAATAAATTTGACGGACGTCATTTTAACAACTTGGCTAATATAAACTCAAAACTTTTAAGCGTTTCTGTTACATTTCCTTATATATTATATAATATATAGAAACCAAAATAATACTATTGATTGAATAAAGTTTCAGTGCAAATTCTGTTAAGTGAAAAAGCCGTTTAGAAACAAAAATAGTTATATCGATCGTTTTGAGCCAGGAAATAATTACTTAGTCATATCATCACATCTACCGCATAAACTTCGCAAAACACATACTTTACAAGTTCCTGTATACAAGTTCAAAGACAAAATGTTTTAATTTCCGGCGGATGACGAAACTTTCTGTCTGCCTGTATAATATTCCTAAAAGTTTCTCTTTCGAGAGATATAGTTAGCGAGCAAACAAATCCAACATATATTTTAAATAATAAAAAAGCATTTTTTTGTATTTATTTCCACAGTATGATTTTTGATCAGGACCGGTTTCGCTCATCGCGAGCATTATCAACTGATCTGATTTGATAACTGTCTGAACTGATTGCGAGCATTTTGAACTACCATTTTGTTTATTGATTGAATTGGCATTCACTTGGTAGAACTCCATTATAACACGGTGAAAAAATAGCAATGTATTTTAGTTCTACAAAATTATTTTTAACAAATATAGTTGATAGCTATTTCGGCTCACGTCATCGTCAGAACTATAGTTCTAGAATAGAAATAGTTCTGACGATGGCGTGAGCCGAAATAGCTATCAACTATATTTGTTACAAATAATTTTGAAGGACTAAAATACATTGCTATTTTTTCACCGTGTTGCCATTTTGTTCCTAGAACAGGTCTATCGCTTCTTTTTTTCAAATTCAATGAAATATGATAAACAATCTTATCGTATACACAATTTTGAACGAGAAATGCAAAGAAGAAGGCTTACTCTTTTTAAAAAGACCAAATTTGGATTATCTGTGCTTCTCTCATGAACAACTTATGTGGCTAGCTTACGCGTCGGAAAACTTTATGATTTATTCGTGTACACACCAAACAGAAAATCAAAAAAATTCGTATATACACAAGCACTCAAACAAATAAATAAAATTAAAATGACATTATAAACAAATTAAATTGTTTATTATCATAACGAGTTACCTTTAATTTTTTTAATGTGAGATCACGGCAACGCGTGACGCGTCAGTTAATGCAAAATAAAAGACAAAATGTTGCCAGTTAGGAAAAACTGTTGATGTTGACACATTATGCGATTTTTTCCCACGTCTGTTAATTTGTTATTTTAGATCGAAACGATTTGAAATTTAATATTTAACGAATGGATGAAAACCAGTGACAGATATGTTATTTTTTTTTAATAACTAATCTTGTCACATTTTAAGTCACATTTAATGGAAATAAATCTGGAATTATAGTATGACATAATTCGTATTTTTTTTATCTGTTGTCTCTTTTATTTTTATCAGTGACTTATGAGACAAAATGTATAAGTAAAAGTATTTTTAAGCACGACATTTTTGTGCAATGAATCATAAATTCCGTTTCGTAGGACTGTAATAATATTATGTAGGTACGCTAATTTGACGTGACGAAGGCTGAGTTCTGCAGAGGGAATGGAGTAGCAGTACAGGGATTCAGATAATGTAGTCATTTGATAAAGGTAATGAACTGTGGATTGTTAGACGGCGCCGTGTAGTTAAGTGCCCACCTACGCACCATTATATGTACACGGATGTTGTAATTCAAAGAGCAACATTTTTACGAACGATTTTATTTTCATTCCATATTCACCGATCCCGTAGTCGAGTCGTCAACGCTTCTTGAGATGTTAACGTCGCTCTGCACGAAGGACCAAATCCCTGACGCTTAAAAAATGCAGGAGTGAATACCCGTGACGTTTTAATTGAAATTTTCCACCCACATGTCTTGAAATCGAGTGTAGAATTGACAATTATCTGTCAAGTAATCATTTTAAAACGACACCGTTATTTCTCGTCATATTTAGAAAGAAACATTATATGATAAACTTATGTTATAAGCAGAATTAGTTAAATAACAACTTTTAACGTCTTTTCGATGTTAGTTGACATAACTGTCAATTCTCGGTTGAAATGGATAATATTTAATACAAATTAATCATCTTTTTTGCCCAGCCATTCTCAACCTGTGGCCCACCAAACTTCTCTGCATTTATCAATTAAAACCTGCATTGATCGAAAAAGTTTACCTCATTAACAAAGATCACACTTTTTTTTATTAATTAATTGAATTTAAAATTTTTTATATTGTTTTTTTTTTATTAATAATATGTCATCGATGCAATATATGCATACATATGTATACATCCCGAATAAGTAAAAGGTTGAGTAAGCCTGATGTAGCCTGATAGAACGAGAGTATGTATATTCAATCGAAAATTCTTGGATAAGCGAAACCAGTCCAGGTTTATTGAAAACTATACAGAATTGAATGTATAAAGTATATGTCTTCCCTTTTTATTATAATTGCTGTATTATATTTTTCATAATGACAATCATGTTGTTTTAATTAAACAAAACACTTATTTGAAGGAATAGTTTCAGTTTAGTTAGCCTTTTGTGTTTTACAAGGTCAGCAAATGACTATTTTCACGTCACTCTGTTCTTCCTTTCTGTAGCTTTTAGATAGAGTTTATGTCAAATTATTCAGGAGGGGTTGTAAAGTTGAAATATTTTTTATCTAAACTTAGCATAAAATGACTGCATATTTGAGAAAAAGAATAAAATATGTAATATGTCTCTAAAATAAACCTTTTATTCATAATATTTGCATGCCCTACCCTCTACAATCATTATTTTTTTGTTTGTTTCGATTCGCTACGTTAATTTTATCGGTCGTAATTTTGGGCATTATTAAATTGCGAAACCGTAGCATTTTATTTTGTATGAATGGATAATTTCTAAATAAATGAAAGAAAATATAATGAAGCTCTAATTTCATAAAATAACGATATTTTTGGCATAATAAAATATGTTTGAAAGCTTTTGTATGAATTCTACAATATATTCAAAAAAATCTGTATGCGTTTATGTGATTTTTAATTTAGTTTTGAAATTCAAAAGTACGATTCTTCGAATATCGAATAATAAAAAGCATTAATTTTTTAAGTCTGGCAATAATACACATTTCTTTTACAAAAAATCGTTCGTCAAAATTATGAGCTTTTAAAAATTATTTGATTCTAACATAGAGAGCATGCATAAAATCCAATAATATGACAGTCGTAAATTAATTCCAGCAATCACTTAAAAGGTGTTAACTATCATTATCATGGAAGGCATATTTTAAACAATATTTTTTTTTAGTTTTATTTCCACAACATATTTTATGATTACGATTGATTACGCTCATCGCGAGCATTATCAACTACAATTATTTTTTTCACAATTCGCTAATCACGTTATTAATGAATCACATAATATAAATTCAAACTCAGCTCCTAAATGTTTGCATCTTTGTAGTAAGGGTCGAAGAATGACGGCTTTGGAACAGCTGGAGATCAATAGACACCAAATTATCACAAAGGATTCTTAACGATCAAACTAACATAATAATATCGCCACTTGTCAAGCCGTTGCACAAAGGGGTGTTCTAATTTGCTTCCTGAAGGACCACTTCCGTCCCACACACATAATCTTATTGTCATAGACACCTATTGTTTCATTTGGAATTTTGAAAGTTTAGTGTCATTGTGTTTAAATAACAAGCTAGGCCATTGGAAAAGGAGAGGATGTTGTGTATCTTTTCTGCACAGCTATATATAGATAAGCAAATGTTAGTTTAAGCATAGTTCTGACAATGGCGTGAGCCGAAATAGCTATCAACTATATTTGTTAAAAATAATTTTGTAGAACTAAAATACATTGCTATTTTTTCACCGTGCTATAATGGAGTTCTACCAAGTGAATGCCAATTCAATCAATAAATTATTTTTTTATTTTTTCAAACAATTCTATCAGATTTATTTAGCTAATTTTGATATTTATTTAACAATTTTTAAAATGTATAAACAAATGTGTATAATGTAAAGCATTGCTCCACAACCTTTTGACTTCCACGGCACACGAACACTTTTTTCCAAAATTTCGCCACATACCACAAGTCAATATTTATATTGTATTTAAAAAAAACGGAATATGCAACATCGACGCATTTGTTAAAACTCAATCTTTCTGTATTGTTTACTTTGTTTATTTATTATTTTGTTTCTTATAAATTGACATTTTATAAAGTAGATCGTGTGTATAATATCAATTTACTTATAACATATAATTGCGACGAAAAATAATTATTTCTGTTTTTATCTGATTATGTACGTTTTCACGAAATATTTTATCGTGTACACGAATTATATGATTTTTTTTTCTGTTAAAATAATGCACTGTGGCACACCGGTTGCGAAGCACTAATATAAAGAATATGTGAGAAAATCGAGTTTACTTTTGTAGAGCTACACAATAAAAGTCGAAATTTCATCGATTTAAGTCACTGTTATAAAAGGAATTCCAAATATTCATGCAGCAGTTCCCCGATAACACGGTATATAGTTTTCCCGTTCCGAAGCAAAATCCCATTCTACGTTCTTTTCTTCAGTTATGCTACCCGCTTGAAAAGTATTGCAAAAACGCGTTGTTGGAATTTATGTTTTCAGGGAGTGCACTACAATTCGACTATTTAAATATTTTTTAATTTATTTATAATCACATATTTAAAAACAAAACTAAACAACGAATTAAAACGTCGATAATTGAACAGAATTATACATTGAGTGTAAATATATAATACATATTTTATAAAAATGACATCGTATATGTTTTTGATTGATTCTACTGTGTAATTTAGTTTCTTGGAGTTTTAGGTTAAGTATGGTATTCTTTGGCACAATCCATAATTTAACACCACAAAGAAATTTCAATCATGTTACTGTCATATTTTATAATATATATATATATATTCAGCAAAAGAGAACATATATATTTTTTGCTTTTTAATTAGTAAAACAATGTTATACAGGCTTGACCAATTGTATTTTGATTAGTATTTGCTTGAGTCTTAATCAGCACAATTAATTTGAATATCGAAGTACGAGAAAAATTTCGAACATATTCGAATATCGAATTTTTAAATATTTGAATATCGGCTTTCTAAGTATTAGATTGTTATCTCCAGTAATAAGGATAAGGCAGTAAGGCGTAACATTTTTAAATATTATTTTTACTTCCTTTATTAATTTTTGGAATCTTTATCAAAGGTAACATTGAATCTTAAGTATTCTGGTTCGTTTAATCTGAATCCTTAACTCAGGCTGGTCCTTGCAGTTTATTTTATTCATAATTAATTTTCTGATTTTCTTTTGTTTTCCTTGCTACCTTTCCCTCCACAAGGGCAGTATGGTAATGGAGGCAATATTATTCTTCCCGCCATTGTTTGAAACACGCTAAACACGCTGTTACCATGCAAATGGGGACATTTCACAGCTAGCGTGCAATTCTGTTATAAAATATGCACTGGAATACGGATAGTATGTATCATGCTAGTGGTGGCAAAACTTCTTATGTGCGCTTGCCAAAAACATACCTGTGCTGTTTTTCAACTGTCCGTTTTATGCACTAAAAACAGAACACATTTTTATATCTATCAAATAAAAACAACACATTTTGTTGTACTATTTTCGCAATTTATTTAATGATCAGGAACGATTTTGACCAATTAATACATTACTTCCCACCAAGAAGTGACGGTTAACACATTAATAGTGATAATATATTAAATTTTTCCCCACCAAGCCAAAAGGGCGTAATTGACAAATTGCTAATATTCAAGGGGGCAAAAAGAAGAGAAAAAGAAGAGAAAAAGAAGAAGAAGAACAATTTCGGAGTCGGAGTCGTGTTTTTTTAACGACTCTATAGCTGTTGTTGAAAGCTACATTTACTGATGTTACTGATTTAATATCATATAATGTAATTTTGAAATAATAAAACATAGTGAGTGAAAGAATTAATTTAATTTTTTTCATTTCAGTTTACTGAGTCCCTTCTCAAAAGTCAACTTTATAACAAGCGCCTATTTACTTTTTGGCATTTTTAATTCAGTGATTATTTTTTAAAATAACATAATTATTTTACAGTTATTTATATTTGGTACGTTGCCATAGGTTTACAAAAGCTGTCTTATACAAAAGCAAGAATGATTTTTCAATTTGCTTTACCATATAAGTGTTGTTTGAACGATGGTTAAAATAAAATAATTTTCAATGAATTCAATTGCCTAGAAGTAAAACCAGATTATATTATCGTGTGCGCCAACATAAGAATAAATATGCACTGCCGACTAGATAAAATTTCAAATGTTTTGAGCAGCTAGCGGGCTAAATTTAGCTCATTGTTGCCAACTTAATATGGTTTTTAATGCTGGATTTTTACGAGATATGAGAGAAAGCTGAAGGAGGCTTGAAGAGGAATATAATTTTGACATGCGTAGGCGAACCCATTCAATTAGAAAAAATGTAATATTCTTTAACCAGTATGTAGCTTCAATTCTTTAAGTTAATTTAAAATTTGTAACATGCAACATTAAACTTTTTTGTTTTGAAACATAAAGGTTTTTGAAGAATACATTTTTTTTGGAATATTCAAGCGATTTTCGACAATTAATTTTCTTTACGTATATTCTAAGATGTCCAACGCAACATTGTATTTATTAATTTTCGATTGCTTAAATAATTATTTAGATCGATGACCGTAAACGTAACAACGGTTTTTTTCTTTAATTTAAAGTGTCTTAGGTGCAACTGCCCAAAACTGGGAGGAGTGCACTAAAATTTGAAATCTACTCGCTCTTCATATGACGCATTTTTTTAATGGTTGGAAATTTGTTTTAAATATCACCAAGTTAGATAAAATAAACGTTAAATGTCCCTCCTACTGTTCAGTATCCTATTTATATCTCTATTTTTACAAGAAGCAGATTTTCTGACCTATTCGTATATGACTAAATACATACTCTGACATCTTTACATTGCTGCACGGCACAACTCTCTACTGCAATATATTAGGATGATCAAGAGGGTCGCAAACGCAGTAAATACGCCCTGAACTATAACATTCGTAAAGTTACCATGCAAGCGCAAACTATTTTGAAGTTGTATTGTTGTCATTTGCTGATATAACAATCTGAAGTGACTTATCATATTACATGAAAGACTGAAATATCAGAACAAAATTGTAAAATTCGTATGCATTATCACAAATTAAAAAAATAATTATTTTGTCATAAAATATTTAAAAATAAAAGCTTGAGAAATATGCATGAAACCATGTACCGCTGGGTACTTATAATTAATGTTAATGAAGTTCTGCCAAAACATTACATGCTCACGTTTATCTTAAATGAAATAAAATACTTCTTCGAAGTTTATTTTAAGTATAGATATCCAGTAATATTTACATAATAAAGTGATAATAGCTTTTGAATGATTTTACTGAATAGTTCATGATATCATACCGAATTGTACCAAGTAATATTCACTAACCGGCTCACGTAGGTGTAACAAGAACGAGGTAATAATTGTGCTTAATTTTGAAAGCGTCACTACGTTTTGAAATAATTCGGCCCAACAAAGTGCCGAAACTTTCAAATTGACACACGAACACCCGAAAGTTTAGCCAGAATTCCGCTTCAAATAACATCATTTTCAAAGTGGGGATTTTAGTACGGTGTGTGTAAACTTTGTGAATTTTGATTCGGCGTCATCTGCACTACGGCTTTTGACATATTTTTGTGAATCATTTCTACGCCTCAAAAGAATAAGTTGGATCACATGTACAATTTTACAAAATTGAAATATTTTATTTATTATATCGACTCGAAATTTCAATATCAAATTTTGATTGTTGAAACTTTATACGATGCGACAGAGCTATTTATTAGCAATATTTAGTTTTTTAATTCATTAAGTTAATTTAATAATATTGAAAGTTTTTTCAGCAGTATGTTGGATACTGGCCATATAGCCTGTGTTTTTTCTTTGTAATTAATTATTCTTGTTTATAACCGATATTTACTGTTTATTGTGTGTCAGTTCTGTTGCATCTGTGTGATAGTATCCGATGAGTCGTTAGTGAAAAAATATTTGGAATCATACATTGTTTCAAACATTCAAATTCGAAGAATTTAGTAAAAAGTTTATTTAAATTTTTGGTTTTTAAACCAATATTTTCTAACCTTAAGCTAATGTTCATTAAAAAAAATTGTTTTACTTTAAATGTGTTAACTGTCACTCTCGATGGAAAAGTGTTATATTTTAAACAACAAAAACACATTTGAAGAAATTGTTTTTATCAATTAAAATATTTTTTTTTATCGCGCATCCATTTGAATTATTTTCTTTAAAATAATTGATTTATAAGTTAAGTGAAAGCTTGTTTTGAAAAAGCTGTTTTCTGTGCAATAATTATCAGTATCATTCCGTTTTTTTTTTCAGTACAAAAATTTTATTATCAAAACTTATTTATCATAAAATCTGTCAAATTAATAATAAAAATATTTAACATTGTACCCTACGCCATCCATTATATCTTCAAAAAGCTTACATTGTATATTCTGCGGGGTAAGTATTTTCCAGGAATTTACGAATTTAATCATTCGCTCATATGAATTTACGTACACTATATGGAAAATAATATTTAATAGGAATGGCATAATGGAAGTAATTGTATTATTTCAGACCCACTTGCTCGAAAATGACACTATGAACTTTTTCGTTGCTTTACAATTTTCTCTTCATACAAATAATTATATTAAAATACTTAAGGAGTAAAACAAACTAATATAAGTAATTTTTCGACGGTATTATTCGGGAAATATTCGTATGGCAAACGGGTATCCTTTGTAAATCTCATTCATAATTTCCTTCTCTTTGTTTTAATACCACGTATGTATACATACTACAGAATACAAAGAGAATTTTTATATTAAAATACTCCGTGAAGAATTAGTTCACAGAGCAAAGGAAAAATGTATGATTGATTTTTAACATACTGCAAAAATAACAGTTAAAAATCTTGGAGTTCCGCAATCAAGTACTTCCATTGGATATAAAAACATTCAACCTTTTCACTATAGTTTCAGCATAATTATATTAATAATCCCGATACTATCAAACGACTTGTAAACCTTTCAACTCAGAGTTTTTGATTGTTTTAAAAATTACAAGTTACTTCTAAGCTAATCGTCAGAATGTCATGATATTTTGACATATATTATATGATGTTTCATACAATCTATATTAGATTTTTTCAATAGAGGTACCCTTTATATGTCGTACTACGAACAAATTGAGTGGTTTGTTATTAGGTCAAAAAATATTCAGTATTTCAAAACTATGTTCCTTATTCAAACCACAGTAATAACAAGTTCAAGGTTTTGTCAGAACGAGGTATTTTTAGTGCTAGAACTTTATAAGACATATTTTAGTACTATTTTCATAATATATTTTATGATCAGGACCAGTTTTGCTCATCGCGAATATTATCAACTGATAAAATACAAATTAATAGTACTAAAAACTTGTAAACTAAAATAAATATAATTGCCATGCATCAGGTGGCCACGTGCACTAGATTCACAGTGGATTGCTCAGCTCTGCGGCGACTGACGTCTGTTAACAATGATATAACAACTATGTAACAAATTAGTATATTAATAAGAGATAAACGAGACTTGAAGAGCTCCGATGCTAATGCGTCATTTAACTTAACACTCATAAATTTGATATAAAAAATCATGTATCATGATACAATTAAGACGTGAAAGTCAACACTTTAAAATTGGTTAATAAAGCAAGTAGTATTAATGTTGAAGAAAACAATTTCAGACTACTTATTCTTACAATTGCAACATGAAAAATCATGGCGGAACGCAGGTTGAGTATGATTGGATTAAGGGTCACGTGTAGACACGAAACTTGAAATTAGGTAATATGAACACTGGCTCGGGACTTATCTTATGAAGTAAAAAAATTGTAAACTTCCTTTGAGCAATAATACTTCGAAAACTTTACTGAAGCCTTCAGATATTCTGTTGAAAAATAAATGTTTTTTCCACAACAACAATTTTGTAAATCTGAAATGAAAATGTCTATGCATTTATGCGTAGTATACGAAATATCAACCGCTTTATTTTTCTCGGATTAATTAGAACTAAAGCAATACGTTTGAAGGTTAAATAAACAAAGTAAATGAGAAAAAGCAAATCCAAGGCGAAACTGGATAGCTGGAAATTCTGGGTTCACTGAACGATATTAGTAAGGAATGATAAGGTTAATAAAAACACAACAACCATAAAACTGAAAACAAACATTTGTCAAAGTTAAACTATTGTTAATATTTTCTAAGTTTAGCGAGAAGTTTAAAAACAACACGTTCAAACAAAAACCTATATTCATAAAGCAATATTATAGACTTGTTTTAATGTGTTCTTTTAATATTCATATTAGAATTCGCTAGTCCACTGGTCGCCAACAGGTATTACGTAAAACGAAAAAAAAAGATTATGTGTTTTTAAATAGTATTTGATAAAATATGCAAAATACATTGTTTATTTTTGTGTATGTATGTTTTGTGTTTTGTCGTATGTCGAAGTTTGAGTCGTGTAAAACGAGCAATACATACTATTTTTCGATTAGACAATTTTTAAGAATATCTCAATGAACAATTTGCCAGATTGATTGGATAATGTTTAATTTAATGCATATCTAAAGGTAGGAAAAAACCTGATAAAATAAACTTTTTTTGTCAAAATCGTTTTTTTTATCACTGTTGAGTAACAGTGATAAAAAATATCGGAAATCAGCAACGATGCAGACCGAGTAACCTTAAACAAAACCTACTTAATTATATTACCAAAATGGTATTCGCCTGAACTCACTCTTGTCCATGAAGAACTTGTCGACATCCAAAGCTATGTCGTAGTACATTTTTAAAACTTTTTTCAGATGCATCCAAATTAGCAGATTAGTTCTACACATTCGAATAACAAACAATTCATGATCTGAAACATATAGTTTGGTATTAATACTAATGGCACGATTCTCATTTTAGCCATGTATAAGCCGAAAGAACTATTTACCCAGGTACATTTTTCTTCGATATTTCGATCTGTTCAATGTTAGCATGCATAAGAAACATCCATAAGCCGTATTGCTACATATTCATTCAGATAATATATAAAAATTTCTTGAGACCCAAAAAATTGATCCACTTTAAAGTTTACTTCGTGCTTAGGTGTGAAAGCTATCTCTCGAGAAAGCTCCAATGGTACGGTTTATAACAAATAATATATCTATAATACTTTGTTCCAGGTAAAATAAGTGTTGATGTTAAACGTTGGTCAACCGCCGTAAAAGTATGCATAGGGTTAAGTTTTTCCTGATTCTATTTGGCACTTTCCTGCAAAGTCTTTAAATCCTTTATTGTTCTTGATAAGTTCAAAATTTAGTGCGGCCGGGTAATCTTTACCTCTGCCTGTTGTTTTTGTGTTAGAATTCTTTTTGAAGTCATGATTTATTGTTGAACCCACGGTAGGTTTTTGGTATTATACAATAAAGGCGTAAAACCTGAATAAAATTTCAACAATCACCGTACGACAATCGATTACCTTTAAGTGAATTTCAATTGTATGGAATCTAATCAACTGTGTGCAATCTGAATTCACCTTTAAAAACATTGTAAAAAAAGGACAAATGAATGTCCAATACGATTGAAATGCGAGCGCCAATTTCAAATATTCATGACGGCAAAGAAAGCCTCACGCCTTTTTGTAAAGGAAATAAATTTCCACACTGTCCCTTGGGTACGTATAACACTGAACGTTCATCATGAAATATAATATTGAATGAAATTTATGTTATTATTTACTGTAACAAAATAAGCAAAGTTTTTTAAGTGATTTTCCTTTAAGTACGGATAATGGATTTAATACAATGGTTCAAGAAATTTTGATTATAATTAGTGTTTTTTACCCAATTATATCAGGATTAAAATGCGCTAATATTCGGTCGCTGAGAAAATTTTATTTTTTTGTATGCTAATACAAAATATGAAAATATTGCTATCTTTGCTCTATTGAAAATGCACAATGTATATGATTCATTTGTTTCTATACATATTTTTATATTAGGAAGTTTAATGCTGAAAATATCACTGCAAACTACACTGTTCTCACAAGACAAAATATAGCTTAAAAAAACCTTGAATTATACTTGCATGCAAAAATTATTGTGAAAAAATAGAAGAATATACTAACGATAGGCCAAACTGTAGTATCTTTGTACATAACATATATAACCAGAACTTGTTTTTGAAACAAACTGTAATTTATGATATCGGCTGAAGTTGATTGATGGAATTTAAAAATCAAATATTTCACTTTACTAACATAAAATAGTGGGTTTTTGTCTATGAAACAATATGTAATATTTATATTTTATAAAAATTAAAAAGTTTCAGAAGAAATTTTGTGACAGACACACAGATAAACTTTTAGATATATATTGTGCTATATATTAAAAGATTTTTATCTGCATGAAAATATTTATTCATTATTTTATAATATAATATTTGTATCTATTTTTCTATTCCTTTTAATGTACATAAATCTTTATATTTTTTTACGCAAAATTTAATTTACATCACAGTTTTTGGAACATATCCCGACTATCAAAAATAATCATGTCCATTCTGTAATATTTGAGAACCGATACAAAATAAATATTTCATGAAAAATTCTCCGTCAAAATTTTGCTAGTGTAATACGGACCCTACGAGACGGTTACCCTGCTACCCTCAGAATGTTTTACCCTTCCTTTGTATTGCGAATATTGAAAAATTCATGCCGAAATGTTTACCGTCACCCTCCACTATGTTTTCTTTTATAAAGAGTTTTTGTTATATTTGTATATTTAACTCTTGTAACCAGTATATTTTAATTTAAGATATGTGTTGAAACAGAAATTGTTTACTTTTACACACAATGTAAAGTCTTTCGATTTGATAAATGAAAATATAAAATCTATAGGTTTATATATTTATATATTTTTATTTTATGTTGTACTCCGTCTAAAAAACTAAAATTTTTAGTTTGTCGGGCTTTTTCGAACCTAACTATTTATGTGCATTTAATTAAAGGTCAACCAACCAATCCGTCAAATTTTTCATTGAGATATTTTTCAAAAACGTCTAAACGAAAATGTAGTTAAAGTCATTCATTTTTCACGACTCCGACTCGTGCCAAAACATCGCAACTACACGACTCGGATTCTACTACCTTTAAAAAACACACCAAATCAAGGCTGTTTTGTTTAATTGATACTTTATTTATTAATTCTAAATATTTTGCTATAATTTGTATTTTATTATGATCATTTTATTTAAAACAAAAAAAAAAACGTTACAAAAATTATAGCGCCAACCCTCTGTAAAGTGACACTTAACGTCTTTAATGTAAAATACTCATAATCAATATTGAAAATAATCGAAAGATATATAATACTTTTTAAAAAAATCAATAAAGATTGATTATTTATATGTATCTCTAAAATGTATTAAAAGATTTTTCATATTGATATTATGAAAAAAAAAACATATATGGATTGAAAAATCAGTAGATGGACGTTACCTTTGAACAGTTTAGCTCTCAGTGTTGCAACCTTAACAGTTCGACTAAGTATTTTCTTTGATTTAATACATATTTGGAAAATTACAAAATTTATGCTGCCATCCCGCTACGCATCGTAAAGAAGTGCTACGCGAACCTTTAAAACCAGCTTTTAATTAATGATACTGTTGTCAAGGTGACTTTTAGGACAGCATTCATTGTAAAAGTATTTTTGTTTTATCTATTGACTGATTCTGCTCTCGTAACTTTAAAGCTCGAATTTCCTGTGAGAAGTTTCATAATAACTAATTTCAAAACGGATATCTCTGACTGGTCACAGCCAAATTAATTTCTACGAGGCAATAAACCTCCCCTGACGTCATAATCAGCATAGGGCTGGAAATTAATCATGGATTATCTCTCCTTATACTAAAAATAAGTGTATGCTTTGTCCTCAGTTTCGCAAGAAATTTATTGCAGCTCGTAAAAATGTGGAAGTAATTTACGGCCATTAGATTTTACAAAAAGAAACGTTTCAAGAATATTCAATATTTTTCTATTTATAATTAAACTTTTAATTAATTTTTGCTTTTCTGGTATACAAAGAGTAAACGTTTGTTGCATTCATTTAACATTTAGTTCATTAAATTTTGTTGATCAAACAATTAAGAAAAATCATTAGAGCAATACCTATACCACTGTAATGTGTAATAACTTTGTTATACCAGTAAATACATATATTATACATACACAAATATTAAATTTTGAAAGATTTAGAACTTAAAAGTTTTTTACAGGTTTACACAAATAACAAAGTGAACTTGTTTGCTATAATTGACTATAAGATAACTCAGAATTCTTCTGTCAAAAACATCGCTCAATATCACTAATTTGACTGTTTATGAAGGTTTGGTCTATCACGTCAAAACACGGCTCAGAAAGTTAGGCGTTGGATTTTGTATCACGTGAAAATACGACTCCGTGTAAAATATACATGATAATGTAGCCAAAATTATTAGTCTATTAAGCTTTCATTTTTTGTACAGAAATATGTACCCAGCATAAATACTCAGTATCGTACATACCACAAATCCTTTCAAAGACGTCTGCCTCCGGGGAGTTCTGTGGGACTTTTTCAGTATCCACTTCATCGTCACACGTTGTATAACTTCTTTACTTTGTATCATAAGATTTGGTCAGCAACTTCAGAAATTTTAACCCTTCTCTATCATATTAAAAAAAGCTCTTTGTGGCATAACTAGTCCCTTCTTTTTCAACCTGTCTCTTTGTCTTTATTCAGACGATCCTTTACGAGATTTACCGAAAAAAAAACTTTAAAATAATCCAAGAAAAAACGAAATTCGAACTATTTTTACGAAGCGTATATTCACCGTAAAACATTCATTCATCTCAAAGCTTTCAGTTGCGTCAGCTGTTTTTACATTTGATATCAAAGCCTACGTTCGACCCAAGTAATCGAATTTATTGGTTCAATTCTTTTTTCCACTATTCTTCACAATGTTACTTTCGACACAACAGAAAAACAGCAAAGTGTCATAACAATTTATCACAATTGAATTGCCTCTGAAACGGTCGACAATCTGAATTATTTAATTCGTACCAATAATCCGTTTTCTAATCACAACCCTCGTCAAATATCTTACAGAACCCTGCCCGTTAAAATTAATAAGCAATCCTTAGTTATAAATTTATCATTTACATTTTAATTATAGATGATTTTTGTAAACATCTCTCATTGAGAAGATATTAGATTATACGATTGTTTGTCCAAATTTTAATGTAATTATTTTCAAATCAGTACTTGAAAAAAATAATTCAGATGACTTAGACTGATATATTTCTTATTTTTCAAAAAATATATACTATGTCAACTATTAAATGCCTTTCAAATCGATCGCGTTCGTGTATTAATATGTCAAATAGAACAAAAACTCGGTTCGTGAGTGACGAGACATGTACACTAAGCGTGTGTACAGATTACGAACGATACAAATATGATATTGAAATTCAATAAAACACCCCAAGTCAATATCGAGTTCCGGGATCGTGCTTTAATATGACTAGTTATGGATGTGTTGTACTGATCATATGTTAACACATACTGTTCTAGTCTCTAGCCTTTTTCAATATTGTCAATATTGGTAAAATTTTGTTTTATATACATTCATAGTAGACATTCAGTCTCTTCATTGTCGTATTATGATACAATTACTCGTTCCTTTAGGCATTACAAGAACGAAGACTCGCAGAGAATCCAATTATAATCGAACCTTGAGTCTTTTTTTTCCATCTAAAAATGCATTCTTTAAAGTAGAGATAGCGATAAAACTACTGACACAATTCGATTTAATGAATTTGACAGAACGAATCGGAGAGGTTAATTGCTTCAAAGCTAAGTGACTGACGTCTTATATTTATTGTGAATACAATAACTTTCCGCGCTTTCAGTCATAACCTCATTTATAGTGAGCTTCTAGATAAACAATGCGGAAAATTCAATTAATTTAGCAAACAAAGCATCCATTAGTTAATTGTTGTAATTACTACTTAACAGAAGCTTTGCATCTTTACGAGTGAAGTGCAGTTAACGACAATATGGCACGATAGAGCTTATGTTTGCTCGCTAATTATCCAGATGCAACGAGGACATTTTTTTATGGCAATGTCCGCCATTGATAGAAAGAACCATTGATTTACGACTCTGTGAATAAAATTTATCAACTTAGTATTTAAAATTAGCGCAGCTTTTTAACGTCCAAAATTAAGAAAATTGTGACTTGAAAAAAACGACTATGCAAATTATATAATCACTCTCATAGATAGAGATGCAATTTTTTTTATCGTGTTTTAACAAATGTGTACCTGTTTGATTTGATGCATATCGTTATGAAAGGCTGTAATAATCTATGTTTAACGTGTAACATTGCACTGAGATAGTGATTAGCTCACTTTTAATCGAAATTGACATCAAGGGCTTTTATGCCTCAGGTTTTCCGACGTGAATGTAAGCGTTAGAAACTAAATTATTTTATGAATTTGTACTAGTGTTTTTTATATTTGCCATTTCACGCGGTTGCCTGCTACTCCTATGCGTAACGCCGGCAAAGGTATTTCTCTCATCGTTTTCTTTTTTTCAGTAATAGTTTTTAAAAGGGCTGTAGAGTCGTAGTGTTTCGGCCGAAGTCCGAGATGTTTTTTTGGTCAATACTTTTTCGATTAGCCGATTTTTAAGAATATCTCAATGTTCAATAGCCGGATTCGTTAGCTAATCTTTAATTTAACGCTCATCAATAGGAAGATAATAAAAAAAACCTGACAAAAATATTCTTTTGGGTCGGATTCATGGTGTAATTAAATGTCGAAGTCAGTGATGGAGTTGTACTTTGTTAGTGTAAAAAAATTATAAAAAACCTTCCTAACACAATGATCTTACATGTTATTCAACAGTAAAAAAACAGATTCACAATTTGCTAATCATGTTATAAAGGAATCGCATAATGTAAATTCAAAAACTCAGCGCCTAAGTGTTTGCATCTTTGTAATAAAGGTCGCAAGATGACGGCTTTTGAACAGCTGGAAATCAATAGATATCAAATAACACAAAGGATTCTTAGCGAACAAACTAATATAAGTCGGTCACCATTGCTTAACTCACTACAGGGGGCTGTTTTGTTTTCGTAATAGACCATTTCCGTGCCATATGTAAACTTATTGATATATCCGCCTTTTTAGTTTATTTTCAATTTTTGAAATTTTTTAGTTTTATTACGAACAAGAAACAAGCTAGGTCGTTAAAACAGGAGAGAAGATGTATTGTGTACCTTTTCTACGCAGCTATATATAGATAAGCAAATTTTTGTTTAAGCACAGTTCATGGCGTGAGCCGAAATAACTATCAACTATATCTTTAAAAATATAATAAATAAATTGTAGAACAAAAGTACATTGCTATTTTTTCACCGTGTTATAATGGAGTTCTACCAAGTGAATGTCAATTTAATTTATAAAAACCTTCCTCATAACTTCATAACTTAAAAACAACATTTTAGTAGATCTAACGTATCAACTGACTCAGGGTTGCGAAAACGTCCCTACACCCTATCGGCTTTCTTTGAAACCTCTTTTGACCCTCCTAGCCATGATCTCTTTGATAGCCACTGCTCATCGTTACGCTAACGCGAATACGTTACGAAGTAAATTGGACGTCGCGTAATGCCGCCGGCGCCTTTTTAACGTCTCATTAAAAGTATTATATGTATTCAGTGACAGTGTAACGTGTAGACTCAGCATTATTTTAACCCACTACTTTGAAAACTACTGAACAGAGCATGCGATAAAAACCGGTAAGATATAGTTACTCATACGATTTCTTTTTCACAATGCCCATCAGCCGGGCCAATCCTTTTTTCTTCACACTTATATCTTCGTTCATTCATCATAGAGCTTTGGATATCTCCAGAGAGCCTTAATGATGAATTCCTCTTTTTAAACTGGTGGGATTCCAGCATTCCGAACGACCTGTGCAAATATACATTGATGTTGGTATTCCGCGGGATGAAACAAAGAAAAATTACGTGAGACATGAGGATATCAAGGGAGTTACCGAATGATGGCCATATACTCCTCATAAGAGGCAAAAATAGTTGAAGGGATTGATTATTAACATTTAAAAACCTTAGATAAAATTATAATATGGTATTTATTTGACAAGTTTCAAATATCATTACAATACCTTCATAAATATAATGTATGATATCGACTTTAGGTGCCTCATGGAATTTAAATATCAAATTTGAATTGTTACAAATTTGTACGATTCCACGTGTTTTTTGTCACTAACAGTTTGTTTACGTCAGTTCTGTTGCATCCGTGTGATGAAATGCCTGAAGATGCCGAAAGGCGAAACCCGGGTCGTTAGTGACAAAACATGTGGAAATTCACAATTCACGCAAAGTCCCTCCACTCATGGAATCATAAGCTTGCGGCTTATAACTCCATGGTCCATAGGCTAGTAACTGTACCTATGAGCCAGGCAGATTACGACAAAGAACTGCAAACTATTAAATGCATAGCCCGTAATAATGGTTATGAGATAACAACGATAAATAATTTATTATATAAAAAACAATTAAATCTAGCTAGAAAACTCATTTACCCGAACCCAATACAAGATAACCGCTTCTATAAATCTATTAACTACCTAGGTAGCATTAGCGAAAAAATTCATCGGGAGATTAAAAACTCAATAAACGTAACTTTCAAGGTCAACAATAACTTAGGCAGACATCTTAAAAATAGCAAAGATAAAATCAATAAACTGGACAGAAGCGGTATTTATAAAATGTCCTGCGGCTCATGTTTATCCGTTTATATCGGACAGACAGGTAGAAGTATATCTACTCGAGCTAAGGAACATGTAAGATCATTCAATAATAAAAAAACAGATTCACAATTCGCTAATCACGTTATTAATGAGTCACATAATGTAAATTCGAACTCAGCTCCTAAATGTTTGCATCTTTGTAGTAAGGGTCGAAGAATGACGGCTTTAGAACAGCTGGAGATCAATAGACACCAATTGTCACAAAGGATTCTTAACGATCAAACTAACATAATAATATCGCCACTTGTCAAGCCGTTGCACAAAGGGGTGGTCTAATTTGCTGCCTGAAGGACCACTTCCGTCCCACACACATAATCTTATTGTCATAGACACCTATTGTTTCATTTGGAATTTTGAAAGTTTAGTGTCATTGTTGTTAAATAACAAGCTATACCATTGGAAAAGGAGAGAGGAGATGTTGTGTACCTTTTCTGCACAGCTATATATAGATAAGCAAATGTTAGTTTAAGCATAGTTCTGACGATGGCGTGAGCCGAAATAGCTATCAACTATATTTGTTAAAAATAATTTTGTAGAACTAAAATTCAATTTTAACCTTTATAAATATTTAATATTCTTTAAAATTAAAATCTAGTGTAAATTAAGTGTGTAACAAGTTCGATCTGATCATTCGTTTGGATTAAGCGAATGTATCGATAATTTTGAATAAATATTAGATTTAAATTCTTCGAGAACAAATCGAAAAAAAACATCTCGAAAATGGTTTTAACTTTGCAATACAAAGACATTATGCGATTTCAGTCTTGACGGCAACTGAATCGTATATTTTAAAAACGTCACAAATCACACTTTTTTAATTGTTCATGAGAGTAAAAATATATTTCCTGGAAGAAATATTTTTCTTTATGGTTATATATTTTGATTAAATCAACTTTTTCTTGTGTAAACTCGTAACGTTATCGAAATAAATGCATATTTCCGTGTTACATTTGTGTGTTTAGGTATTCCGAAGGTGTTTATACACTTAACTCATTTTTTAACGAAATAACGTCTTCTAAATACAATTCAATTGCACCCGCTCTGGATTTAATCACAGCTTTTAATTATATGCCACAAATTATGAAATGCAATATCTTGATTGGAGCGCTTACCATTCATTTAATCCTTGTGTAGCCTACTTCATGTATGATTAAACAAAGCATGACCTCATAACGGTATCATTTAGTCGGGTAGTATCCGCTAAAATTGTGTTAAATTTAAAATAAGGAAATTTTGTCTATATAATTTTGAAATACTATTGTACTTCAAACATTGATAAGCCAACTTCTTAATGCTAAGGCTTAGTGGTATAATCCCGACACCAAGTACTTTTATTCATTAGGCTTTCAGATAAGAGGTTGAAATTTTGCAATGTATATTACTGTAGATCATTACTTTAAGTCTAAACGCGGATAAAACTAGAGACATTTAATCTTATTAATCGAAGGCGCAAAATTGAAAAAAAATGATTTTTCTAGTGTCAAATGAAAGCTCAAAATCCTGTTTCATGAAGATTATTCTCACAGTATTTTAATTAGAAACAATTTTGTCAAAAGTCATTATTGTACAAAACGTTTTAATATTTTATAATTATTATTTTCATTAATAAAAACACATTGTTTAGTACTTACCCCCCTTTTTTCCTTTATATTTTGCAGAAAATACTGGAACGCCCTGACTGACCGTTTCTTCTCATCCTATTTGACTACCTTTAAAATGTAATATATTAATTACATTATGTTCCATTAAGTATTTAAATGCAAGTTATTTTGTTTATAAAAAAATCCCGATCGTTACTTCTCCTAATAAATTCTTTATGATTGTTCAGAGGTAATTAATTTTGTTCGAAAATTGTTAATATGTGATTGTTAAGATTTAATTTTTAAATTACTTCACATTATTTGTATTAATATTGTATGATTTCCTGTAAATTGTTTCTTAGTTTTTGATCGCATGATTTTGTATAGGTACCTGCTACCTGCTACCTTTATCTCTATTTTTTTGTATGAATAGACTTGCTTGTAAATTGTATTATATCGGTTGATAGTGCTCGCGATGAGCAAAAACGGTCCTGATCAAAAAATACAATGTGGAAATAAGTACTGAAAAATGTGTTTTTATTATTTAAAATATCATGCCTTCCCACCAATAAATGAGAGTTTACACCTTAAAAGTGATATTTAATTATATGTAGGCGTCCAATTCATGGTGCTTAAAATCATTTCACAGTCTATCTTCGCCAACTGTAAATCTTTTAATGGTTGAATGACTTTCTTGTAAAAGCTTCTCAGCTTTAAAAAGAGCTCGATGTATTTATACGTTCCATATAAAAGATTAGCATCCCACTTATAATACATATAATTCATATAATAAACAATAAAGGTTTTTTATTTAAATCCATCAATAAATTCAGTTAATTTAACGATACAACATGAAGATTATTTCATTAAAATATACACATTATCAAATAAATGATTTTTTTTTAACTAAGTGCAATTGTTGCAAATCGCAAACAGTTCTCAAGGTGTACAGTAATCAATAAGTTTTATATGACAAAACGAAACGTTTCAAAAGGAACAATTCAAAATATTATTCAATAGATTGCATCAAAAATATAAATCACCAAGCAATCTTTCAGAGTGTATCCTCAATTAAAAGTAACAACACTTTCCAAAACAGCGTTTGACTTGAATATAACTTTGAATAATCTATCACAGTTATTCATTACAATTCTTGAGGAGGCCATAATAATCTGAATGAAAAGAAGTTATCGTAAAAAGGCTTCTATTAAAATGATCCAATATAATTCTGTCCATTTAACATCTACACCTCATCGATAACAGATATAGTAAAATTGTAATAATTAATTAATATAAATGAATTTTTGTCTGTATGTATGTCCTGTATGCGTTCCTTTACCATTTATCCGATTAAGATAAAACTTTAGCAGATTATTGTAAGCACCCCCACAAACGTTTTTAAATTAGAACAAACACTAGACCTCGACCTGTTTCGTTCAACGCGAGGATTTAATTTTTCATCCAATTGCGATAAAAATTTAATTGTTTAGCATAGTTTTTTTAATTTTTACATCAGATCAAGACTGGTTTAATTAATCGCGAACACTATCAAGTGATACACTAGCGGCTACACTTCTCTATATGAACAGCTTTATGTGGCCTGCTCACGCGTCGTAAAAACGTCTGATTTCTTCGTATACGCAACAGATGAAACAACAAATATATTACGTATCCAAAGGCAATTCAGTGAACAGAATTAAAACACAGACACTTTCTTTCTCCAAGTGGCATTGCAATGCGTGCTGGGTACTCAATATGAGGGAATATTTTTTGTGAATTTAAGCTTGGATCAAGAGTAAATGTCTACTAAAATATTCATATGTTTTTCTATAAAAAAAAAACGATATTTTATTTAGTGAAATAAGACACTTTATTATCCAAACTAACTAATATTGAAATAAAAAATCACCGAAAATTTATTTTTATCAATCTGGCAACCTTTTGACCTTACTAGAATTAATAGCGTATAAATAAATTGCTTTTAAATATTAGTCGAATATCATTTTATCGTGTTCATCCTCAATTTGTCATTTATGTTGCCTGTATCGATTTTAAAGGGCGCCTACGCATATCTTTTAAGAGACATAGTGCAATAGAGGGTGAACTTAATGCATGGTAAAAAAGGAAGGGTTGTAAAAATATAAAGCTTCCTGACACGACATAAAGCTGTTGCAAGCGCCAGCACAAACTACCTTCATGGGGAAAGTTTGTGGCACCATCGGGACGTATCTCTTGTGCTGAGAGTGTTTTATCATATTTAACACACTACTTAGCAAAATCCACTTGATTATAACGAAAAGGACACCAACATTGTTAGGAAACTACGTGATTATAATCAGATACTTATCATATTTTTAATAGCATATTCTTTCTTGCTTGGTACACCTATCTAGCTCTTAGTTTCTCAACCGGTGGTCCGTGGAGATTTTTGGGTGGTCCACGAAGATTTTCAGATATACCAAAATAATTCAATTTTTTGTTGTATTTTTTTTGTTACTGTCTATTTCAATATACTGATATACAATAATGTATACCTGCTAACAATAAACTCATTTTTTTTTATAAATGGGCTTGTTAGCAATTTATGTAATATCAGTTGATAATTCTTCCGATGAGCGAAACCGAGCATAAATTCTACAGTGAAAATAGTGTGATTTTTTTTGAGAAATCTTGGACACGAATTGTCTGTTCTTCTAAAGTGTAGAACTAGTCCGCCAATGGGGATGCCAATGGTAAGAGCATCAACAATACTTAACAGTATTGCTTCGGATATCGACATATTGCATGTGGACAAAAGTTAGTTCAGGTGAATACTATTTTTTAACGTTTTAAGTAGATTTTTCTTGAGCTTGAATTTCTTGCTATCTTTGTTTTATTTATTTTGTTGTTTATTTCTTTAATTTTCAACATTAAATGTTGAAATATTTTGACAGTGCGATACATTTATAATTTGTAATTGTTGTTTTACCAAATAAATACACAATAAAATGTGTTTTTATTATTTAAAATATCATGTTATTTTGTAAAGAAGTAACAGTTAACACCTTAAAAGTGAATAACGAATTTTTCTCAGTTGAACAGTTCATGTGTTCTTCATTTAGAGAACATTATATTTTCTCTTATAAAATCTCCATTAAGTTATTTGGTTTGTTTACTTTCATTTTTTAACAACTAACTTTAAGCACAGTAAACAAACAGTGATGAAATCACTGAAAATTGAAAGCTCATTTGTACAACATGACGTTTAGTAACCACACAAATCGATAAGCATTATTCTCGTCGAAGCTTTCACTAAAATAATAGTGTTCTATAAATAATAAGCAACGCGTAAAAAGGCAGACACTGTTCTGCTTTCACAGCCAGTCAGACAGCTAAATGGCTTTCTAAAAATAAGGTTGCTTAAGCCCTCATAAAGATTTCTTATCCACTTACCATTCATCATATTTATATAGAGTAGCAATATATTCTATTTATTTTAAATATAAATAATTTATCTCTACTCGTATTTGTTCATTTGAATTTTTTAAAGGAAGCTTTAGACTTTGAACGGAACGTTCCCTAAAAACAAAAGAAACTGAAGGAAAGATTTTTTAGATTACGTTCATTGTGTTTATCATTGTTTTCCAACCGGAGGTCCGCAGAACATGTGTCTATACTTCAAAACATTTACAATCTTATTCCTATTTTTTTACATATTCGATGATAGAGAAAGGTTATGAAAAAAAATTTGAGAAAAGGTTACAATAAAATAATATAAGCAAAGCAATATGGACAAATTTATGTGTTACAAATTACATATATCCGAATTCCATTGTTTCTTCAACATTTTATCTTGACTATGTTTTTATGTACACAAATATTTTTACTTTCAACCAATACATCCTTACTGTTATATTTGGTCGCCTTTAATTGTGTCTAATAATCCGCATACAGTATAAGTAAATTATATTAACAAAAATTCTTCGTTAATATAATTTGTAAGAAAATAATAACTGTGAAAGATTGGTAGTTTTGAATCATCATTTCTTAGCTGTATATACGTTGTACATATTACGTTTATGGTAAGCATTATATATTATTATATTTATACTAAACGTAAATACAGTTGGAGCTTGGTTAACGAGTAGTTCGGATGGCGATAAGTCGGACAACGACCACAATCTTTTGCAAATCAACTGAATCAGCAAATTCTTTTCATCTAACTATTTATTCAATTAAAAGTTATATTAAAATAACACCCGAGTCATATATTAAAAACTCATCTTCGTAAAATCGAATTCAGTGGGTGATCGATAAATGAGCTATGATGATGATAAAAATGTTTGGATTGTGAACAAATCGGACAATGAACACTTTCAAGAAAGATTTTTGTTTTCGGACAACGATCACTTATTCGGATAACGAGCTAAAATGATTTTTCTGATTCATTTATTCTATGTGTAAAACTAATTTTCAATGCGCTTTTCATTAGGTCCGTGATGATATTTTCAGGACGAAACGCGGCGTGTATGTTGTATAATTGGTTAACGAACAATTCGGATAGCGAACATAGTCTTGAAACAGATTATATTAGTTAACCGATTACTCACTGTATTCGTTTTGATTGAAAAGCTTATCGTGTTTATAAATATTAACAACTCATTCTTTCATAAAGTAATAACCAATAAGAGTACGTGCACGTAGCATGTTTGGTAAAATATGACGTAATCCTGTAACACTGTATTAAATGAAATACATCTCCTCTAAGATGAAATCAATATTCCTATAGCTAACGTTTCAACTGTTGAGATGGCTTATTGCAGTGTATTTATAGTTAATACTTAAAATAAAAGAAAATTGAAGGTATCAAAACTTATTTGAAAGAGCTAAACTTTAACAAAAAAAGCTTGGTTTTACCTAATTACTTCCACAAGTTTAACAAACACTAACACCGCTAAATAATTTCTTTTAACATTCGGTGTTCGAATATACTTCATATGACTCTGCAGGGAACAGATTTAATAAATAAAAATGAAAATATACCCTTCGTTTCATAAAAATAATTTTATTTATATTAAATAAAAAACTTTTTACACTTCATTAAAAAGTATTATAATAAAATTTGACTCTAAAGTCATCCACAATAATTATCTTTTTCACGACTCAATAAGTAAGATATTTCGAGATACTTTTAACGTTTATAATAAATATTGTTCGTTAACAGTTATCATAAAAATTAAGTACGTAATACCTTTAGATTATTTACCTAAATACTGTTTAATATATTTAGGTACGTATTTTATATTCACATGGGCATTCTTAGATATGAAGCATTAATCTACACACCAGGAATATTAAGCACGATACATTTTAGCTTTAAAATAAAAGCATTAATTATAATCTCATGTTTAATTCCGATTATTTTTGACTGAAGGTTATACGATGAATGAAAACCACAAAACACTTCAAGTTTTCAATTTTTTAAGGCAACATTGGTCGACCGAGACAAGACCGAGAGTAAACTCATGCCTAAGCTAAATGAAAATGTGAATTGATAAAACTTTGTACGATTCCACATGTTTTGCCACTAACGACCCGGGTTTCGCCTTCGGCATCTTCAGGCATTCTATCTCACGGATGCAACAGAGCTGACGCACAATAAACAGTTAGCATCGTCTTTATGCAAAGGTATTGATATTGATATTAAAGGAAATTTGAATTGAAATTAATAAAATTAATTTATTTTATTTAATAATTATTTAATAATTAATTAAAAAAATAAATTGCCCAAGGCAAGAACTAAATGGTAGCTAAAACAAATTTAATAATATGATCTAATATCAATTAACGCAATTGTCTGTGATATGTTTAATGAACGATTAATATTGTTAATGATTTATTCTTGAAAGGGTTTTACAACAAATACTAATCAAGTATCTGTAAAATATAATTGAACTTTTTTGTAGTGAAAAAACATGTGGAATCGCACCAAGTTTTAACAATTCAAATTTGATATTAAAATTCCATCAAGCACCCTCAGTCGATATTATAAATTAAGCTGAATGCATTGGAACAATTAGAAATTAATAGACATCAGCAATTCAATAATATTCTAAATGAACAAACAAATATAAATCTATCACCGCTTCTCAGACCTTTACAGAAGGTTAACGTATTTTTTTAATAAACCACCTTAGTACAATACTTATTCACTATGTACGTTTATTCCCAAAAAAAAAAACACAGATTAACTCTCACTTCGAGAAATGCATAAAATCAATTTGCAAACTTTTAATAATTTATTAACCCAATATGAAACCAGGGTTTTAGAACAAAAGAGAAGATGTATTTTGTATCTTTTGTAAGCATCTTTATACAGATAAGTCAATGTACATTTAAACATAGTTCTGATGAAGGCGTAAGCTGAAATAGCTTTTAACTATACATCTCAGGACTTAAGATTAAAAACATGATATCTGAGAGAATTCAATATTTTTTTTATTTACCAATCAGTGATCCGAACGAAAAGCTCCTCGTCTACCAAACAGTAACAGACGTGGCCAAAAAATGTTTTAAATTTCAATTGTAATTTGTAAAATTTTAAAAAAAACCCCCCATTTTGATTTTCTTTTCTTGTTCAGCAGTCTTCACTTATTGGCACGTCCAAGATAGAAAATTTTTAATTTATTTTAGAAGAAAGTAATTAAGCTTGTGTTGCCCTAGGGGTGAAAATGTGTTTCTTTACAATATATAATTTAACCAAGAGGAAAAAAATATAAAACAATTTTCGAATCATTTAATATCGTCTGCTTATAACTAAAACTAAAAATGTATTTTTTTGAGCTGTGCTAATTCTATATGTTGGTCATAATGTAACTAAGTACAGCTTTAGTTTCCCCATCACCCCGTCAATTACCTCATACACATAAACTGCTAACATTCTTAAGTTCCACTTTGAATAGTCTATGCCAGTCACGGGAAAATCGTGGCCAGTAGTCCGCATTCAACCCGTCAAATATTTTTCAGCGGCCCGCTAGTAGCATTTTTGGATCAAGCTATATGTGTGAAAACAATTTTCTATCATGAACCTCAAAAGAAACTCTTTACGATCAAACATGACTGATGAACATTTACAAGCCGTCTTAAAAATCTCAACTACAAAATTAACACTTAAATTTTAATAAAAGTTAAAAGACGTAAAACAAGTTATTCCTCTCATTAGATTGTTCTTATTAATCATATTTTTTCATGATCATTGATAAAAAAGGTATTTTACTTGCAGCCTGCTGCTCATTTTGAATTCCTGAATTTGGCCCTGCATCTGAAAAGTTTACCCCCCCCTGCCAGGTCTATGCATAGTACATAAAGGTCATTTAGGACACCATAATCCTGCCGTTCGAAAAAAATCAAGCAGGGCTGAAACCCTCTGTTGGCTCATGCTTAAAAAACAAATATTTATTTATGTCCACTTTTTATGACCATCTTATTAATGTATTTGAAGAACTGTATTTTCTACAAGAAAACTAATTGCTACTCAGTTGCATTAACTTTATTTTTTGCATAGAGAGTAAGGATGAAAGTAATAAGACAAACTGTTAGCTAACAGGTCATAAAATTTTCGAAATACATGATTCAATTGCTGTGTCTAGTCACTTTCTAGTCTCTTTTTCTTTGAGAATATTTAATAATGGATAGAGTTTGCTCACAACAAATGGTAAGCTAATCGTTCTCGCTATATCTCGTTGGTGGTACAGAATGTTTTGCGGAAAGGTTATTTTAGACGTTAAAAACATTCACACATTTGAAAAGAAATCTATAAATCGATTGATGAAAATAATTTATAATACTATACGCGCTGCAAGTCAAACCCTTGATATTCGTAACATAAATAGACAACGTAGACCACTACCCTACGGACCCGACTTATAATCATAGATTTTTTGGACTTCTAAAGCAGTTTTTTACATCGCGAATTATCATAAAATTATTGATCAGTAAGCATGGTTTTAATAAAATATAAATTTGTGAAGTTAGCAGGAAAAAATATGTTGTATAGGGCCAAGCAATTTTGAATGAATGTAAATATTTTCATCTCGCTACGTTTTCCCTTTTCCGATTATGAGTAAAATAGCAGTAGATAACATAAATTATTTTTATTCCTAACTATAAGTCTCACAGTGTTATTTCTTAACATACAAACGTTATCATTGAAGAGGTCGAGGACACTTAAATAAAACCTTTCATGAAACAATCCTATCATTTTACTTATCTCGGAAATGATCAGTTCATTCTTTCACCTGTCACCTTTAATCTAATGGAAACGAAAAATGGTCTCAAACGAAATTGACTAACTTTTTATATTAGCAGAAAGTCTATATGTACCTATTTGGGACGGATTTAAGCGTGGGCGATATACCAGGCTTGTGTTTAATGCTCCCGGGGCGCAGACGGCGAAAATAGTCATAACTTAATTAGAAATCATCTGTTCTCGACGAACTGTTTGTGAAGGTTTTTTAACTGCATTAAATTTACTACTACTTTCGGTGATTTGTTTTTTGTAATTCATTTAAAATATACTTCAGTAAAAATAATTAAGAAAAAAGAGCTTCTTGTCTCTTTATTTATATTTAAAAATAGATATTAAATGTTTTTACTTGTTTGGCTTATAAAATTGAAAAGAGATATGATAAGTATTCGATAGGCAAAAATCCTAATGTTATTCTCATGTCATTGTTGGTTTAAGCTAGCTTAGATTTGTTTATGATAAACTTTTCATTAACTTTATGTCAACTAAGCCGTTTTTATTTGTTTTAAATATAACTTTTAATTAAATATTGATAGGCACAAAAAATCAAAGGTTTGTATACCTGCTAATGATAAACTCTAAATTTTTGTATAAATAGTTTGTTAAGTATTTTATCAGTTGAAAATGCTCGCTATGACCGAAAGCGGTCGTAAAATTTGGTGTGGAAATAGAACAAAAAATGCGTTTAATATTTCAAATACAATGCCTTTTCATCAAGAAATGTCACATTACACTAAGTGTTAAACATATAACATGAGTTTGACAAACAATTTTTTTACAGTTAACAAAACACTTTTGCAATTAAAGTGCATTCTAAGCTTGTGATGATGCCATGAACAAAAATGAAGATTATAGGAAAAAACGCTGAGCTCAACGAACTGTACGAATAAATCAAACCATATAACATTTTATATTATAAAATTTAAATTGTTGAAAATTTGTACGATTCCACATGTTTTATCACTAACGACCTAGGTTTCGCTTTTCGGCATCTTCAGGTACGTTTCATCTGGTGACAAAACATGGAATCGTACAAAGTTTCAACAGTTAAAATTTCATATTGAAATTCCATCAATCACCTTCAGTCGATATCATAAATAATACATTATATGTAATAACGGCACTGCAATTCAAATAAAACAAAAAACTCGCTTTTAAATGAATTCATATCCAATCTATAAATATTATAATCACTACAAATATACTTTTGTCTATCGCTAATTTTGATTTCATTAATTTTACTAAGCTCATATAAATTATATCGTTGATCGGTTTAGTACATTTTCGCTGCATCAATTAATAAACCATATATATTCATTAGTGAAAATACATTTTCATTTAAAATTTACTTTCATTATATTATTAGCACTGTCAAATCTAATATGGCGTATAAGAAATGGATCAAGTTATGTTATATTTTTTATCTTTTTCCAATATGACATAAGATGTTTATTATTTTATGAAAGCTTCGCCCATATAACGTATGCTGTTGATAATGTTTACAAAGCTCTCGACGTTCTTCTTTATGTTGACGCCCACTTATAAATAAATTTTTGCCAAGCCCTTCGACAAATCTAATAGTCTCATGGTGTAAGAAGTCATCGCAAGCATAACATACATATCGCAGATTCAACTCAGAACAACATTCATAAAGCATAACTTAACCATTAACTACGCAGAAAGCTTCAGATCTATTCGAAATAAGATGTTATATTTCTACAGAACAGACCATAAACAAGCTCATGAATTTAGAGTAACATTTTTCTTATTTGTTGAAAAACTGTTCGAATCAAATTCGGAAAGTAATTCAAAATAATAATAGCGATGTATTTAGTGTATAAAATCAAGTTAGCAATCAATTCGCAACTATTTGACATTAAAAATAATACTCAATTCAATTAAGTTTTTTTCTTTTTGTCTACAATTTTCCAATATCAAGTTAAGTCATAATTGACATCGAAATGATTGAACGAAACATTTAAAAAAAAAAGCATAAACATCATCAGAAAGTTTATGCTTATTTGCTTTTAGTTTTAACTAAAATGTACAAAAAAAAACACCCACTTATGAATAACAAAACAGAGCTTGGCATAAAATATTTCATTTGAATATGAAAATCTTTATACCAAGGGCTGTGGAATCGCTTAAAAAATGCAATTCTGACTCTAATATTCAACAAAAATTCCTATTCCATTCCTATCTTTCTTATTTATGTGCATTTAGTTAAAGATCAACCAACCAATCCGGAAAATTGTTCATTGCAATATTTTTTTAAATCGTCTAAACGAAAAAGCAGTTGCTAGTTTTTCACGACTCGTATTTTTTTATTGTAATTCATAAATTTTATTAAAATTCACATTTAAGTACATTTCTTTTCATTCATTGACGCTACTAAATGATAAAATATCCATAGCTCGACGGCTTCTTAAAATATTTTTTTTTTTTATATATTTGTCTCATTTATTATTTTTTTTAATAATTACTGTCAATAAATAAAATTATTATTCTTGAATATGCTGATTTTTATTTTTTAAATCTACTTGGCGCTTAAGTTTATGGCTTGTGCAGCCATAAACAATTTATGAAATTAAAAATCTTGCCACCAATACACACACTGTTGCATTTGACAGGGTGGAAATGGTTTCCAATAAATTTATTCTAGCTTAAAGCAAGTCATGCTTGATAATGAAGTGTGAAACGGCAGAACAAAATATTGTGTCGTGAACAAAATGAATACAAATTGCATACTTTTACCCCGCTCCAGCACTTATTGTCAACGGGAAAATGGCGCGAGGTTTAAATCACGAACATTGAGGTATGACTTCTAAATATCTCTTTAATCTAGTTGTTATATATTTTATAATTACATAAACTATAACGTAAAATTTATCAATTATTAGTAGGAAGACATTATTTAAAGTCGTCTTATAATTATTGTCGCTTTTTTAAACATTTTCAAAAAGTATACTTATTTTTCAACAAAAAGCATATTTTTAGGAATCGTTCTTTTTTCAACGACATTTTATAGTATAGGTAGTGCTATTTATAGTCGTAATAATATGTTTTGCATCCCAAAATAAATAATTATTACATTAATAGTGAAAGGACCTCTACTACATTGCATTATAGTTAATGTTTAATAACCTACAAAAATTAATATAACAAAAGCAAAATAAAAATCAACAATTTTCACAATGAAGATCAACCCGAATAAGTTATGTGGAGCATTCCATGTCGTAAAATATGGTACAATACAGAAGCTTGTTAAAAAGCTGACATATCTATAAAAATATATTGATTGAATTGGCATATTATTGGTAGAACTCCATTATAACGCGGTGACAAAATAGAACTATAAATCTGATGAGGGCGTAAGCCGAAATAGCTATTAACTCTTCAAAATCTTCTGGGGCTTTAATCATTTGACCTTCTCTTGACGACAAAAAATTTTTGAAAAATATTGACATACAAAAAATAATTATTGACGACATAACGTGGCAGCCACTTCATTTACAAAAAACTTGCTAAAAAACTGAAGTATATCTAAAAATATATTGATTCAATTGGCATATTCCATGTAGAACTTTACAACTCGTTGACAAAAAAACTATAAATCTGATGAGAGCGTAAACCGAAATAGCTATCAACTTTTCAAGACCATCCGGGGCTTTGATCGTTAGACTTCATGTTGAGGGTAAAAAATGATTAGCAAACAAAAAAATATTATTAACGAAACAACGTGGCAGCCACACCATTTACATAAAAAAACTCAACAGCTCAAGGCTAATGTATCAACGATCAATGTCACTACCATCAATAGAACTCTACGCATCATGGACCCCCTGAGAAATTATCTTCACATCAAAAACCTTGAGACGAAAGGCACAATCTACCACAATCATACCAAGTATCGCATGAAAATCGAAAAGACACCAACCAAGCTATCAACTATGCACGTTAAGAAATTTGTAGAACTAAATAAATACCTATTTTTTCATCGCGTTATCTGTAAAAATCTATCCTTTTGTGATCGTGAGAACATATCCTGAATAGAATCAATCAAAAATCATTTTTGGATTCAAACACTTCTATGAACAACCAAAAATTTTATTTTCTATAATTTTTTACTAGTATCGGAATTGAAGATATAATTAATAGTACGCAAGCTGCCCTGCTTTCTGTTTTTTTACTTATAACAAATAAAAATTAAAATACAGCTTTTTCGAAATAATATAAACGCGTCACTGCAATATGACAATCTCAACTCATATTTGTGAAACTGGACTATTTGTACATCTAGTGGAATTACGATCTCGTTTCCCGAGTAAGTTTACGGCTGGCTTTTATCGCCTATTATTCAATTGGATTTATTCCACAGCTGAAAAAATGCGAATATTTAGAGCGGCAACATTTTTATGCGAAAACTTTATCCAGAGTGATGTGCGATAAATATTTTAGCACCGCACTAACCGAATCATTGTTATTATTTTTCATTGTCTGTGGTATTAAATATAACGCGACATTTTGTCTATTAACGTAACGATATGCTTAAAACCATAAACAAAGTAATAAGAATCAAGTTGTTTTACGGAGACATCCAGAAAGTTGTAACAAGCTATTAATCAAATTGTTAATGTTATTTGGACGTAAGATTTGATTTCGATAGTATAGAATTACTCTTATAGAACGCCTGAAGAAATGTTAACTTTAATTTTGTTTATAAATAAGTTTTTAACAAATCGGGCAACGACAACTATTACGGAAGATTTTTGTGTTCGGACAACGAACACAAATTCGGATAAAAAAATAAAACGATCATTCTAATCCATTATAAAAATTCTATGGGAAATCAATGTTCGATTGACGAACATTCGGGATAGGGAACATTGACTTAGAAAGGATTTTTTATCTGCGCACTTGCAAAGTATGGCTGCCGATCGGTTAATGAACAGTTAGAATGCGAAAAAATTGGACAACGAACACTATCACGAAACATTTTTGTGTTTAGACATCGGACACATATTCGGTTAACGAACTAAAACGATCATTCTAATCCATTACAAAAATCTGTGGTAAATCGATGATCGGTTACAAAGTAATTACTCTTACAACAATAAAGTAGTAAACTTCCCCGGCAAACACTCTGTAGTTTTGTACGAAAAAGCTCTCAAACATCGTTTCTTGGTATACACGGTAAACTTTCATCTATAAAGATGGAAAGTTCGGAAAACTTTTTCAAGTAGTTTATCGGTGACTTGGGGACATTACCACAAATAATTTCTTTTTTTTATTTTTAATAAGTTTTGTTATATAATATGTAATCGGCAAAAAACATTTTTTTTTTAAAACTTTGTTTTAATCACCAAAGATACACAGAAATATTATTCGAGTATAATAGGTGTATAATAATTTCTGTGTCAAATATATACATTGCATATTATCTGTTTTTGAAAAAACGGATAGCGTGCCATCCGTCGTAATTAAATTGATGCTAACTTTTAAGTACAGTGGGGTATCGGTTAACGAAAATAATCTATTCCAAATCTATGTTCGCTATCCGAATTGCTCGTTAACCGATCATAGATTTACAATAGATTTTTATTCTGGATTGGAAGGGTCGTTTTAGTTTGTTATCTGAATACGTGTTTCTTGTCTGAACACAAAAATCTTTCATGATAGTATTCGTTGTCCGATTTGTTCGCATTCTGAACTGTTCGTCAACCGTTTTTATATTTTAAGCATTAATAATATTTGTCGTGTAACAGAAGGATGCCCAAACACAAAGACAGGCAATTTGTATCATGTGCATTGAAAATTGACTGAAGACTTGATCATATACTGACATAGAGAGTGTGTATGTGTTTCAAGCAATACACATATACTTATAAATCAAAATAAAACAGTTCGGTACACAAAATATCAACAATAAATAACCATACATTCAAAAAAGTCAACATTTTTTTTTAATAACATATATTACGATTGTGATGACAAAAGCAATAAAATTTGCTTACGCCACTGTTCAACAGGCACTTTCGCTCGATATCAATGTCATATATAAAAAAAAAACAAAACAAAAACCCATTAAAAAGTAATTAGGTAACAAAAATTGAATGTCGAAATTCATAAAACATTCCCGTTCTTAAACTAGTGATAAATATATTTCATAGCGAATTGTATCGAGTAATTCAATTGTGAATAATACAGGTGGATTTTTTAAGCGTCGATTTCACGGCTGTCTAGACAATTTATGAAATGGTAAATTTCTTAGCTAACTTATTTCACATCTGTAGTTGTTTTTTAACCACACTGTTTGCTATTAACTTTAGTTAATGACAAAGCGAGAAAATTAATTCAAAATTGTGTAATAATTATATTGTTAATTTCGTTTTGTTTCAGCAAATATTTGAATATCGAATACTTTCATATAAACATGTAACTTCATTGTCTTTAATACGAATTCCCCGATTTACGCGGAAGATACGTTTTACACAAATCCATATAAGTAGAAACCGCGTAAAAAAGATAAAAAAAAACTCATACAAAAACAAATGGTAGTTTCTTTTGCATAAAAACAACATAAATAATTGATTTCATATTAAATTTGAAGATATGTTTGAAAAAACCGCATAAAAAGATCCACATTCTGCTGTATTAAAATTATTTATTGAAAATTATATTAGGTACTTGTAACAATGATTTAAAGGAAAGTTCAGTTTTAACCGTGTTAAATTGAAACCGCACCAAATAAATACCACATAAATCGGGGACATAGTGTTTGTAGTCAACACGTATCTTGAGTGAATACTTTAGTATTTATCGACGGCAAAGACGGTGAAAATTTTATTTTGTCCGATTTGTTTATAGTATGAATCAAAATAGTATTGTTTTTAATATTGAAATATTTTAGTAACAATGCGAATTATTGATTACAGCTCTTAATTCGAAGGAAAAGATGTCAGTGTTACATAAATTAATTTAATATTGTTTGTTGTTGATATGATTTGGGAAATAATTCCTTTGATTTTGAATTGATATTTAAATTTTTGTATTATTTTTTACTGCAAATTAAAAACAATATTTTTAAATACTAGTACTTAATTGCAAACCCGGCTTATTGCAAATAATATATTTTTCCAAATTCAATAAACTGTTATACATACAAGAATAATCTGTATTTTATCTTCAGCAGTAATGTAGCATATAACAAAATAATAAAATACGAGCAACTATTCATTTCAACATGAATAAATAATCGTTTTGTTGTGATGCTTATTCAAGATCAGTTTCGAATGAGCAACATTTGCGCCTCAATAATTTGGTAAGATTCATCTTTGAAATAATTCAACCAAATATAATAATTTCCACACAAACCCAAAGATAAGCAAACATTTCTTAGCCTGAAACGATCTGTCATAGAAACCACGTTATAACAGAATAAGCTACATTTGAAAGTTTTGCTTTATTTTGGAATAATATTTTATATGTAATCAAGGTTTGATACTGCTTTCGAAAATTACAGTATTTTTCACTCAATATTAAAATAAGGTTTGTAAGTCTTAATTGAAGCATTTCAGTTCAATAATGTTCAGGTCAATCACTCTTTTCAGAAAAATGGTTTTCAAACGCCATTAATACACACTGTTCTTAAGACCGTGTATTTTGTAAACATCTCAAATATCAATTTATTTTGAAATAGTTGTTTTCTTTCTTTAGCATCCAGTTGACGTTGTCCATTAAACAATCAACCGCACTGTCATCTGCTAACCTTCTGTTTCATAATAAATAACAATAATGATTCAATATCGATCTGAAAATCAGAGAGTGAAAATTTTCCACAGGTGAGACCAATCGGGTTACTTAGCAACACGATTTTCAGCTGTCAAGAAAAACTGATGTAATTTTCGTGTATTTACTTTATCTCAATAAGAAATTTAGCTATGTGGTCGAAAAGAATTGAAATTATTAATAAAAGGATCGTATTACATCTTAGAAAAGGTGAAGATTAAAAAAAATCACATGTAATAAACTCGAGGGGAAAGATTGTTTCAATTTTCAACGACTTCCAAAATAATGTTTAACATATTTATATTTTGTCGCAACTAGTTCCAAGACAACTTATATCACTAAATAATAGACACCATTTCTTCTTGCTTAGCATATACAGTGGATGATCGTTTTAACGAACATGACATACTCCTAGTCGCTATCCGAAGAGTTCGTTAACCGATCGTCGTGCAGTGTTGCCAGATACACTTCATTTCGTCCTGAAAATGACATCATGGACCGTATCAAAAGCGCACCGTCTTCAAAAGCCTATCGAATGTAAACCATCAATCAGTTTTACAGATAGAATAAGTGGATTGGAAAGATTGTTTTAGTTCGTTACCCAAATATCTGTTTCTTGTCCAAACACAACAATTTTTCGTGAAAGTGTTCATTGTTCGATTTGTTCGCAGTCCGAACTGCTTGTTAAAGGATCGCCCACTGTATATACATACAACCCTCCTATAACGCTCCTTAATATAGAGCGGTTTTCTATAGCGCTCTCTACTAGAGAAATGTTAATTTTTCAAGGTTAAATCAAATATTTTGTAAACATTTTATTTGACCTATTTGGCCCTCAATTCTGTTAAACTGAAATAAAAAATCACATATATTGATTTCGTAAATTTTAAAAAGAAAATCAACCTCAAATTTTGTATAGAGCATATTCTCTTTAAAAGCAGGTTTCTATAACGCCGTCCTTTACATTACAACAAAATATGAATTGAGGCAGTTTACTCACCTCGCCTGCACTTTTTGGAGTCGTATCTTGTGAGCTGACAAAAACTTCTCGTTGACTTCTTCTAACGCCATATCCACGGCTGGTCCACACCTCTCCAGGTCAAACGGCGAGTCCAAGTGCGAGGCCATCAAAACACCAACGTTATACTGCACGAAATCTTCAAACGACCTTTGCCTCCGTCCCAGTACAATATCTTCTTGAAATTCCTTTATCGCAGTATTAAAAAACGAAACATTTCCCGAGTCGACATCCGTTATGTTATCATAACCGTATTCCGGAGGCTCAAAATCACTTGACGAGTTAATAAAATCGTCTAATACTGAAGGTTTTATTGAAGCATTGAATGTTTTCCCGCTGTGATATTTTTCAGGTGCATTTTGATGAGTGTTCGATTGAATCGAATTTATTTTCTTCTCAAGTCTGTATCCATCTTGGTTTTCTCGTATAACATTTGTTTGTTGGTAGTCCGATGTCCAGGCGTCTGATAAGTTTTTCTCTGGTTTTTCCCCGTTTTCTGATAGGAAAGTTTTATTTCCCACCAGCGGCAGGCCGGTGGCCGTGCGATGGGAAATGAAATTCAATAAGAAGGCGAGTTTTGTCATTTTTCCGAGTGAAATTTCCATAAATAAAAGTATGGCAAAGATGTGATATTTCTGTGCATTACACTGGCTTGCCAACATCGTAGATGTTCTTGTTTTATTTTATCTTCGCTGTATATAGTTTTTGACTATTTATTTAGAAACTATTTTTTTATATAATGTTTTTGTCATTGATATTGGATGAATATATTTAAATAATCACATATCACGCATGATTTTATCATTGTGGTTATTTTATCTTCATTTATTGCAATAAAAAAACTTAAATTAATTTAATTAATCAGTTTTTTTTTCAGTAGATTGAGCGGTAACGTTGTGGAAAATTATTTTTAAAAAAACTATTTTTGTAATTTCATAATATATATAATATCGACTGAAATTTCTTGATGGAATTGGCGATCTTTTTCGATTACTATGCTAGAAACGCTCTAATACTTACGTTATTTATAATATCGACTGAAGGTGTTTAATGAGATTTCAATACCAAATTTGAATTGTTAAAACTTTGTCAGCAGTTCTGTTGCACGAGTGTGATAGAATGCCCGAAAATTTCGAAAGGTGAAACGCGGCGAGTCGTCGGTGACAAAACATGTGGAATCATGCAAAGTTTCAACAGTTGAAATTTGACATTTCACCTCTTTAAAATGCATTTGCAGACCAGCCGAATCAAAATGTTTTTTTTTTTAATATTTAATGTAAGTAATGTGTCTAATTTGTACTGATGGCGTAAAAAGTTTGGAAATCTATAATAAAATATAGAGTTTTCTATCTATCTACCCTGTATAGAAGGTTTGACAATCATCGCTTGTGCGGTCATACATAGCATACGTCTTCAATGGTGTAAAATTAAAAATCGAATTCGAATCATTTGAATTTTTGAAAAAGTTGTGGCACTAACCGACGGATGACATCTATCGATTCTTAAAATTTTAAACTTAACTGATTTTGAAATGGAGTCGTCGACCGCGTAAAAGAGAAAACAAAACACAACAGCCCTAAATACTTAGGCGCAGAACCGACTGTCAACAAATTATAATATTATTTGACTTTTGTATGCCTAGCTATAAACTCGATAAAAACATATCATTGTCCAATTAATGTATGGCAACATTTTTATTACGAATAGAATCTCAAATGTATAATCACTCTCCAGAGACATTACATAATGATGTATTTTATAGGACATTTGCGTAGTCACTGAAATATTAATGAACGCTATCTATATTGTTAGCCATTTTTATTTACGTTTTTTGTGCTTCATAAAATTAATCATGATACATTTATAACACAATCACAACAAATTCATGCAAAAAACCGATCAAAATCTTTATTAATAAAACTTATCGCAGACAATTGAGTGTCATTATTATTAAATCAATAGTCTTAAAAGTTATTTCAATTGTATGATTGGATCCTAGCGTAAGCGTCTGTGTTTTTCATTTGTAATTAACTTCTCTTGAATAAAACCGACGCTTACAGTTTATTGTGTTTTAGTTATGTTGAATATGTGCGAAGAAATGACAGTTAACTCATTAAAAATGATTACTACCGGTTATAATATCGGTTGAAGTTGCTTGACGGATGCGACAAGATGTGTAATAGAATGCCTGAAGATGCCGAAAGGCGAACCCCGGGTCGTTTGTCACAAAAATGTGGAATCGTACAAAGTTTCAAAAATTCAAATTTGACATTGAAATTCCATCATGCACCTTCAATCGATATCATAAGCTTCTCAAATAAAACATTCAATGGTGATACATCCTCTACAGGTTGATTATTCCAGCTGGGGCTTAAGCCCGTCGATACTACAATCTACCAAGTATTATTCTTTACCATAGTTTCTCAACCTTTTTACACCTGCGCACCGCCAAAAAGTCCAAAAATGTTTTGCGGACCATCAGCGTTGCAATAAAATAATGAATATTTATTTAATTGATTTTTTATTAAAGGCAATGAATTTTTGCAACACCGTATGCAGATATAATAATATTTATGTATATTAAAATAGACAGTAACAAATAAATACAATTTTAAAATACAACATGAAATTCAATTGTTTCGGCTCATCCAAAAATCTTCGCGGACCACAGGTTGAGAAACTATGCTCTATTTTCCATATACTTTTCCGACATGAAATTAATGGAAACAATATCGGTCCGTAAAAGATATTACGAAGCGGATTATCTTATTTTTACGTGAAATACATTTTTTTAACATGTTTTATGCAAAACTCGTCTGAAAAATAATCTAGATTGCGGATTGCGTAGTTTAAGCTTCCAACAACAAAAGGAACATTTCTTAAGTCCTTAAGACTTATTTTTTACCTACATTATGAAATACAGCAGAAATTCTTGCTTGTGATTTGATTTACGTACGTTTTCAGAATTCTTGCTGACTTTGCTGTGAGTATTTTTAGAAATATAATGTATTCACATAAAAATAAGACATATATGACATGATAGATGTGTATTGTTATGCCGGTATACACAATCCCGGTGTTTTGGTTGTTTTCCCAGTACCATACCACGTAAGAGATTTTACCAATATATTCCATTCCACATGTTTTGTCACTTACGACACTGGATTCATTGCTCGGTATCTTCAAGTATTATATTACAAGGATGCAACAGAATTAACACACAATAAACAGTTAGCATAGATTATACACCAAAAGAGTTTCAACAATTCAAGTTTGATATTTAAATTCTATCAAGCACCTTCAGTCGATTCCATAAACAATATATTTACAATACATTATCGAATCTAAAAGAAATACTATTATTTTAAATAATTGTTAAAAAAATAATACTAACATGGTGAAAAAATAGCAATGTATTTTAACTCTACAAAATTTATAAGGAATATAGTTGATAGTTATTTCGGCTTAAGCCCTCGTCATAGCGTTTTATAAAAGGGGGTTAAAAATATGTAGAACTAAATAAAATACATTACTATTTTTGTACCGTGTTATGATTGGTTTCTACCGAGTAAATGCCAATTCAATCAATAAAATAATACTAGTTTTTGAATATTGATTACAAACTTTTTGTGAAATAATTTTCAATTATCTAAGAAAAATAAAACTCCAATCTTAATGAGTTAAATCAAGAATATAAAATTATTTTCGTCACATATACAAAACATAAAAATTTGTTACTTTACAAATATTGTTGATTTATTTTAATTGAACATTTTGAAATAAATGTAAATTTCGCTCTATTTAATGATTTATACATTAATATTACAAAAATCGCGTTTCCCGAGTAGGAAGATTGCATAGTCAATTAGAGGTAATTATATATGTATTACATTTCAAACCCACTGAATGGATAATTTTTATCATTGTTGCATATCTTGATAATAAAATGTGCATACGATTTTTACCAACACGGGATCACAACAAAACAATATATTTGCATATGTACAAACAAAGCTTTAAAGATTTATTAATATATGATATTTTAACTTCGTTAATCGATGCTATTCTCTTCGGTTGCAATATTCACGGGCTTGAATCCTAGAGTAGACACTTACATCAACTGATTTATGGATATCTGTTGCGTCGATTTTCTTCCTATCCCCACGACCATTCAAACATGACACACCGAGAATTTAGTTAATTTTTAATCTTATTTCTTCTCATTTCGTAATGTATCTCCATTAACACTGTTTTTGCTTCACAATAAGATAAGCCAAGTTAATATTATTTCTTAAATATAAAAAACAATGATTTTAATGATTTTAAAATTGACGCGGATAAAAAATAGCAATGCATTTTATTTCTACAAAATTTATGAGATGTTTATTTGATAGCAACGTTTCGACTTACGCCTTCATCAGAACTATAGCTCTTTTTCAATTGTGTAGAACTAAAATATATTGCTATTTTTTCACCGTGTTATAATGCATTTTTACCAAGAAAGCGCGAATTCAATTAAAATATTTTAAAATCGGTTTATTTGTACTTGTAAATTTATTTTTTAACGCATTATTTTTAAACAATAGAATTTTACAACGTAAGCTCCAACTTGATAATTGACTTTACTGTTTTTTTATTTCAATTTAAAGGCATTTATTTGTGTTGTAAATGTAAATTTAGATTGATTATGAAAGCGTAAAATTATTACGCTCCTTAATTTTAATAATTCGTTGACATATGATATATTTATAAAAAGCAATTAAACAAAACGTGAAAGCCTTCAAAGTGACAATTTAAGCCACGAAATTTCCCATAAACCATACTGTAAAGAATAATTTTAATTATGAACAACGGCGATGTCTTTAATTAATTCTAAAACAGGTGGTTCTTTGTTTAAGCCAAAATTTATCTTTTATATGAATCATTCAAACCATTTTGATTGAAACTAGTGAGAAACATATTATATTCAAAACACTTTTTTAAGTAATCTATTTTACCGTATATATTAAATTTCGATTTGGAAACACGATTCGTTTTTTCAAACCGTTTTCTAATTGCGGGAAACGCGTCCGTTCTGCATAAGAGACAGAGTAAGACTGAAGGAAAACTCCTGGAGATAAAAATGAAGGAGAATAAGGGCAGTTTGCAAGTGAATTTTTTTTGATGCGCTGTTTGAACGGAAGTACAAAACCGAATATACTTAAATGATAAAGAAGTATTATCTCTTGTGATTTCGTATGTTTATTTAATTGTTATTTCAATAGTTAAAGTAAAATGTGAGAAATAATTTAAAACATTTTGGTTAATTGATTAAATTTGCATTTACTTGATAGAGCTCCATCATGTAAAAAATTTGTAGAACGAAAATACACTGATTTTTTTTCACCGTGTTTATTCGTTAAATCTCTATCGCATCGGAAAAAACTAACAATTTTATTTTTGGATTACAGAGTAATTCATCTCATATCAAAAATCAAATTGACTATGGAACAATTTTTTGGGTTCCAATACGTTGTAACATATATAAATAATGAACTGAATTTAAAATATTTATGGTGTATTTTTTATATACCCAATTGAATTTACTTTCTGTAAGGCATGCTTTCGCTTAAAAGTTTGAGCGCTTAACATTATTTGTTAGATTTATACGATGCTAAAATGAGAATTGAATGCATTTTTTAGTTTATAAATTGACTGCACTCACATATAAAAATTTCAATTTCCGGAATAGCCTATTTGTTATGATATCAAAATATTTTATTTAATTAAAATAAAGCAGAAAATAATAATTAAAATTTATTAGTATAGGAAATCATGATGAATAAATTTTTAGCAATACAATGCTTATTATATTAAAATTACATTGCCAAGTATAAGTTATAAGTCTTGTTCATAGATGTCTATATCACAAAACGTTTAATTTTACTAATTGTCAAATAATTTTACTTGGCGCTCAGTTTTAAATACGGTTAAGTACTTTTGGTATGATATCGCCTGCGTGATACTGGCATCTGTCTACAAAACAGGACATTAAGGGTCATGTTCTGGAAGCTACTATGCACTGCAGTAAACTTCTACTAGAGTACCTACTCACTGAACATAAAGAGATCCTATCATAACTGGAAACGATATATTAAAACGGTTTTCTTTTAGTCATGTTCTCTTAGTTAAAGAAACACAGTATAGAATGCATTTTTAAAACAGTCGATGTAAAATTCGATGAGAGCGTAGGTCAACGTTCGCAGTATATATGCGCATACGTTCAACTCCCATAAAAGAACGTTTATAAATCCTTTTTTCAATCGATATGAAGATTTGAGGTCGAAATCTAAGCAGCCCGCTCTAAAATGTGTGCTTATCTAAAGCGAGTAGTTGACCACTAATCATATATAGGAACTATAATACCGGTAAAATATATTATGACCGACTTTATCTTTATTCTATTACATTAATCAGTTTCGGAAATATCTCTATATTAAAATTTACTATTACGGTATTCATTGTCACTTCTTGATAAAAAGGTATGATATTTAATATTTTAACACATTTTTAGTACTATTTTTACAATATATTTTATGATAAGGACTGGTTTCTTTCATCGTAAGCATTATTAACTAATAAGACACAAATTAAAAATAAGCTTATGTATACAAAATTTTGAGTTAATAATCAAAAGTAATACAATACAAACAAAGTAAATACAATTAGGCCTCGTATAACACGATATGATTCAACAAAAACGTCGTGTAATACAAATCCGTGCTCTACAAGTCTTGAAGCTTACACAAAATTAGAGTTTACGTTCAAAAAAAATATCGAATATAGTTTACATAAATATGTACTTTGTTTATGTATTGATAAAAACTTTAATAACATATGTGCATACACAGTAACACTAAGACAGAAAAATCTATAGATTGTCAAGAAATATGCACTGCACCATTAAATGCCAAAACGCAACTGAAAATGTATTGAAAAAAACGAAATTGACAATGCTGGGTATGATTTGTCATGGCACCTTCCATGAACGCACTTTTAAGTTTTTTTTTTCTTATACCGTGTTATATAAAGCGTTTTGTATAAAAATATGTCACAATTTACACAATCGTGTAATATAAAACAGTATTATATGAGGCCTGAGTGTATATAGATGTAATAAGTTCTTTTCCTGCCCAAAATTATATCCTTACTCGCTACGAAAAAGAGATTTTCAATTGTATAAATCAGTGAAACTTTTGTTTGTGTAATCTTCATTAGAATTCCACTAACTCCATCTTGGAAGCGAAATTATTAAAATACACAGTTTTTGAAGGAAATTTAGTTTAATTTATTATGTATCTGACAAGTGTTAATACTAATTACATCGTATATATTTAAGATAAGAAGGAAATTTGCCATCCCTGTTATAATCCATATATTTATAAAAGACTCCGATAAAATGAAGGAAGAATGAAAAAACATTCATAGATACAACCACCTGTTACAAAATATATACATTGCTGTATTGTTTTGCGATCGCGTTCTTTTTGTTTCGTTTGGAGAACGGTACCGAAAGTAAAATAACGATGACAAGTGGAAACAAAAATTCTGGCAATTACGATAAAACATGGTCGTTATGTTTGTTTCGTTTTATTTTTGTTTCGTAGTTATTAGCACGTTAAGATCATTTGATGTTTTGTATCATTAATCTACTTCGAAAAGAAAATGTAATAATTTCTTTCTTCGTGTATATATTAAATACTAAGGAGTACACGGCATGTGTTGCAATACCATTCAGACAAATTAAACTATCAAAACTTTACCGCTCGCTACAATCGATGGTTTGCGAAATGTCATTAATAATTCATAACCTCAAAGTATGACAATTTTTCAATGTTGGTATCTAGGTACATATTTAAAATACCAATAGTTCTTGATTAGATTAAAAGTGATCGAATTAGGTAAATACTTTTTAAAAAAAGTTTTCATTCAGTGAAAAGTTTATTCCAAAATCAAATATAGCTTATGAACGATAGATAGTATGCAAAATGTCATTGCATTTTCAAAATGTTACATGGTATGCAGTTTCGTAAGAAGTATTATAATAGTTAAAAAAACGTTTCAAATGTGTTGTATGTAGTTGTAGTAATTCAGAAACCTTTGCGAGGATAGAAAAAAGATATTTTAAAAGTTTCTTACATAATCTTACAATACATAAAACACATACGTACAACAAACAAACAAACAATCATTTTCATATTTACATACAGATTGACATTGTTTGTATTGAAATCGATTGATTAAACCAATCATAATAATGTTGAAAATTTGAATTGTTGGAACATTGTATAAATCTACATGATTCGTCACTAATGACCAGGATTTCGCATTTTAGCATCACATTGTAATTGAAATCAACTTTACACTGTAAACCCAGATCTTTAGTGACAAAACATCAGGAATTTTACAAAGTTTCAACAATTCAAATTTGATAATTAAATTCTATCAAGCACCTTCAGTCAATATTGTGAATTATATTATTGTACGTTTCACTATGTATATTTTTTCAGCTTTATTGATTATTTATAGCTATTTTAATTTTTGACACCATCACCAGAATTATCAGTTGGTAATACTCACAGTGAGCGAAATCGGTCGCAGTCATGGAATATGTTGTGGAAATGATACTGTTTTTTTTTTCAATATTTAAAATCATACCTTAATAGTGATTAGTAAAACTATATATAGTCTGCATCAAAATATCGATTTCATCACACATAAATATCAAACAAACAATTCTTCAACGGTATAATATAATATGATAATATAAAAAATGACAGTTAACCCTGAGGGTTCCAACTAAGTAATAAAAAAATACGAACAGGCTGGAAGGAAATAAAGTTGAAGAGCTAATTCCATAATAATTGGCTTCCTATGATTTATTTATGACTAAAAATAAAAACTTCTGGCAATGGCGTGCGCGGAAATGGGGTTTAATCTACTTTGGTCGATCCCGTTACTTCACTAAAACTTTTAGAACCCCGCAAGCCTTTGTTTTGATTCTCACTCTGTTAAAATATTTTTGAATCATATATATCAGATGAAGTGTCTCTGAGGAAAAATTACTTTTAATCTAGCCAAAAATGTGTACATAATTTAAGTTAATATATAGTGATAAAATCCTATCATCTCTCCGCATTTTATAACAATCACACGTAGAAAATGATAAATTTGATATCAGTGTTATTTTTTTTCGTTTATATTTATTATAATTAACAATAATCGCATATATTTATACAGTGAAACCTCGATTTAACGTTTTCCAAGGGACCCTGAAAAAATAACGGTAATTGCGGGGAACGGTTAATGCGGGAAAGCTTCAAATAATAATAAACAAGTAAAATCGTAAAAAATATTTATTTATTAGTTGCTTGTACACGCTGTATATAAAATTTATTTTTTAAAAAAGTCCTTTATGTTCGTTTGCGTCTTTGTTATTTGGCACTTTAATCGGAACAAAGACTTGTTACTAAACTTGTGACGAAAAGTTTGTATGTACAGGAATCATTATTACCATGCATTTTAAACAACTCTACATTTGCATCATAAACAATAATACGCGTGTGGTGGATTTCAACCCAAAAAATAGCACATGCGTCCAATGCGTTATGTCTAACATGTACAGCGGATTCCCGCGTGTCTAGACATAACACCTGCACTCGGCTGTGTCAAACTTGCTTGCCGAGATACGGAGAAATATGCAATAAAAACGGTCAATCGGGATAATATTTGTGACGGGACCAAAATATTTAGACGGTTTATCGAGGAAATCGGGGAATCGGGAAACGGTCAATGCGGGATTATTAAACATTGTTCTTATGGGAGTTTGACGGGGCTATGGAAAATAAGCGTTCCATCCGGGAAAACGTATTATGCGAGAAGGGTTGATCGAGGTTCCACTGTATATATATATATATAAATAAATATCGATGTATGTGTGTCTGTTTGTCCTTTATGCATTAATACGCCATACATCCGATCGATATGAATCTGTACAACTTTCTTCAGTACACCTCCCGCAAAGGTTTCTGGCATACCTTTTCCCAAAATAATTGATGTATAACATTTATTAAAACTATTAACACTTTGTTTGTTATTATAACGAGTTTCCTTAAATTTCCTTATTTTGAGATAGTAGCAATGCATAAGAAGCTAGTGTATATATTATATAAATGTTAAGTTTTAAATAAATAAGGTCCATGGTCGTTTTAATGTGAATTTTGCTTAAAATTTTAAGGTGTTAACTGTCTAATTTATAGTATCGACTGAAGGCACTTGATGAAATTTCAATATCAAACTTAAATTGTTGAAACTTTTTAAGACTTCACATATTTCATCAGAAGGTTTTAGAAATAAACAGTGGTCGATTCTTAAATTCAAGTTCGTTCATAAACGATCATCCCTTTTTATTTGACACAGTTGGACTGCGAGGAAAGAAACCGCCATAAAACATGTCAAAAAAACAATGGTACCAACATAAAAGTTTCTTTAAAAAGGAATAGTTTATTTGAAGAACTGTCGTGTTTTATTTATTCATTACAACACTCACCGCAACAATGTTCGTTTTTGAATTTCGAATACCGAAAATATTCGTTAATAATAAAATTTAAAAAAAATATATATCATAATATTTAATTTAATAGCAATATATGGAAATAACTGGTATGCCACTGTATATTGATATATTATATTTTATAAGACAGAGATGAAAATATTGGGACATCGCCGCGAGCCAAAAACCAATTTTATCAAAGGAAGTATCCAGTCAATAAATTGGATACCAATAAAAAGCCTTTCATCTTTATCGTTTCTCTCAAAAGTATTGATAAACCAGAAAATGAAATTCCGATTGATTTTTCAAGTGTGAAACCAATTAAAAAAAAATTATACTATTTTTTCGGTACTTTGTTTCAATCGTGAAGTTGTAAAGATGTCGACTTGATATCACAAGTTTATGATCATTATAACGTAACAACCAGGGCTCTTTGGTCGGAGTGGTACAAAATGTCTCAATGAAAAATTTGCCGGATTGGTTGATTGGTCTTAAATTTAATGCACATAAATGGGAATTATAAGGGAAAAAAACTTACAACATCAAATTTTTTTTGTCGGAGTCGTTTTTTTCACGACTTCACAGCCCTTGTAACAACAACAAAATGTCACATTTTGAAATCAAAAAAATACTCAATTATTCATATCTAATTTTGTCTAATTGTTTCTACAAATACTGTATATAGACACGGTGGAAAAATAGCGATGTATTTTAGTTCTACAAAATTTTATAAGATATAGTGATATTCTGACGAAGGCGTGAGCCGAAATATGTATAGCTATCAACTTTACCTTATACAATTTTGTAGAACTAAAATACGTTGCTACTTTTTCACCGTGCTATAATTGAGTTCTACCAAGTAAATACCAATTCAATCAATAAACTGTATATTGAATTACACAAATCGAAAATAAGTTTTCCTTATTTCGACGAATATGTTAATTTACCTGGTAAAATTATATAACAATAAAGTAACGATATTAAGGCGTTTGGTTTTGGGGGAAAATTCTCGACCTTTCATTAATCAAATTGTTTCAAAACTCTCGGGGAAATTAATGCCTTAACTCAACTACCAATTTCTCATTTACAGCACTGGTAAGTTAGGGAAAAATTCAAATATTCTACGCTAACATTTAGGAAAATCTGGGAAAAACTCCCAGATCTTGTATCAATTGATTTTAAGAACGATATTTGAAACTAAAAATCATGTGTGATAATAAAGTAAAAAAATAATTGATGATACATTATAATCGTAGAAAGTTTTTAATAGGTCTAATTTGATATTGAAATTACATCAAACGCCTTCATTCAACATAATAAATTAGGTAATATAACAGTTATTCGATAGAGTATCAAATAGAAAACGTTTCGATATTGAACATTTCCGTATTGTTGTCCTTAACTTCATGGTTTTGCCATTCAATATCTATATGCATTTAAGTGCACTTAACAACATAAGTTGACATTCATTATTTACTGCATACTCCCCTATAACACGATTATCTGGCAGCACTAGCGATTGATCTCCGACGAAACGTTGAAGTTAATCACTTAACTAGATTTTGTATCAAAATGTGTGGTATATTTCTTTATTTCAATGATTATAAATTTAAAAAAAAAACGATTTTAGATTTAAGTACTTTTTCGCACGATTGAGCAGTTTTTATGCCTTAACTCGCTTAGCTACGAAATATTGAGTACACGTTTTAAAGCATACAAACCTCGCAATCGTGAATGAAATCGTTTGTATGTAAGCCCGGCTTTTCAACGACTTTCGAATGAATTGTGTCTCCTTGACAGCACGTCTAATGTATTTTAGTTCATATTATTCATTTATAAAAGGAATCAGTATATTCTGGAATTTAAATTGATGGTTATAATAAAAAATGAAATGGCAACACTGTTTTTTTATTAAAAAATAATTTTCCATTTGAATTGCTGGCCTTCCGCATAAAGGTGCTTTTTTTTTGTAAACTGTTGATGGCTAAGACAACCCCATCTTACTTACATCATTCACGCAAAGAATACAAGAACGTTTTGTATTTAGGTCGAGGCTCCACTTCACGCTAAAACGACGTGTTTATTATTCTATGTAATATTTTCCATACATATTTATACATAATAAGTATTAAACGTACATAAATGATCACAATTTTCATATGAAGATAAGGCACGATCCTTATTCATAATACAATCTCGTCGCGCAGACTTTATGAAAATCGTGTAAGTAAATCTTCAAGAAAGGATTTTTATAAATTAAAAAAGCTATTGTCGATGAATTCAGTATTTTTCGTCGTATCATCGTTTCGAATGTCGTGACAAAAAATAAATGTTATTCATTTAAAAATATATAATTTTACTGGAATGAATTGAAATGGAATTTTTTTTTTTTATATATTATATATATTTACAACAGTAGGATACCTTTGAACGCATTCGGTAAACCAATCAAAATGTCAGTTTTTTTTCTCTAACCATTTTATAAAACAGCAGAGCTTTGGATCAGTTATCACAAATTTATTTTATATTATACTAGCGAATTTCCGGCATGCATTGCGATGGTACTCAAACAAAATGATCTATTAAAATTGTACTACTCGCTACAATCGATGGTTTGCAAAATGTCATTAAAAATTCATAACATCAAAGTGTGACAGTTTCGCAAAAGTGATATCTAGGTACTTATTTACAATGTCAATAATTGTTGATTAGATTCAAAGTAATCTAATTGGGTGAATTCTTTTTAAAAAGTTTATTCCAAAATCAAATTTAGATGAAAAATTAACAGTTCGTAAAATTTCGTTTTCAAAGTGTAACATGGTTGACAGTTTCGTAAAAGTTTTTGTAACGGATGAAAATCTTTTTACGCGTGTTGTCATGTTGTAGTATTTCAGAAACCTTCGAGCGGATGGAAAGAAAATATTTTGAAAGTTTTAAATATCTACTATCTTTAATATAGCAATAGATAAATGATATAGATACAAACAAACATTTATTTTTATTATATGATCATACACTTCGCAAACGCAATCTTTGAGGCAGATATCGATTGCTTTATAGTTATTTATTTCTCCAGGTCATTTCACTTCGTAAGTCAAGTCTTCTGCTTAGACAATATTTCGATTAGTTAATAAGACTACATATTTTTTGTTAACATTCTGGTTATTTATAAAAGGTGTACGGAAAATACGTCACCGACTGACTGGTTGGTATAGCTTATCAGCACCGATGATAACAAAGTAAAAGAAAATGTTGTAGCCGTGTGATTCCACACGCTTCGTTCGAACGACCTTGGCTTCGTCTTTTGGCATCTTCAGGCATTTTATTACACGAATGCAACAGAGGTCAGTTCAGTTTATCAGTTCTGTTGTATCTGTGTGATAGTATGCTTGAAGATGCAGAAAGGCGAAACCTGGGTCGTTTGTGAAAAAACATGTGGAATCGTACAAAGTTTCAACAGTTTAAATTTAACATTGAAATTCCATCTAGCATTTTCAGTCGATATCATAAATTATTGTCAATGTTCTTACTATTGGTATCCGGACTGGTTTTACACATTAAAAAAACAAACAATTCATGTCCACGACTTCTCTAAAAAATATTTAGATCATCTTATTTAATATTATTATCGATGGCAGAATTCTCATTTTGATCTCGTATAAGTCGAAAGAAATATATAGCGGGGCGAGTTTTCAATGTACTACTGAGGCATATTAAAAGTAAATATGCCTTAAATAAGTCAATTGGGTAAAACTATGGATAGTATTATGTGCCTTCAAGTAAAAAAGTCTCAAAAATTTGTTGGATTTTACGAGTGTTTTAAGTAAAGGATCGTATCTTGTATTTAAAACATTCGTCGAGCGATTTTATCAGTCGACTTATGGATTTATACCCGGATGTTAGCAGAATTCTTCTATTTTTATCTTGTGAAAACAAGGCACGAGAAAGCAATCAACCAACTATTATATTAATCGTTTTCCTGATTACATCTTTATTTTCTTTCAGATATCTGTTGAGATACTGTACTGGGACTGCATATACTGCAAATGGTTTTAGAAGCTGACATAGTTAAAAAGACGTTTGATTGTTTCTTACAAAAATCTTTAAATATTATTAACCGAATAAGTGCATGTGGAGGAACTCATTGCGCAGTGTAAAATAACATAAATAAACCTTTTAAGTATGAGGGTAGCAGAACAACGATAGCGTTATGTCATTTGTTAGTGTCACCGTGTGAAAACACTATACTTGTTGATTTACAAAGCGTCTGTGACACGAGCCTTGTCATCATATTCAATTGCTCGCCATAAATTATTTATGAGAGATGTATTATTATACAGATTAAATAATTCAGTCCGTCACTCGAGCGAGATTTTGTCAAGGTAGTTGGTGTACAGTATACACGTGTTTCAGTTCCTCTGACATAACGACAAAATGTTTAATTTCATCTTGAGTTATCGTTACCAACGAAGCCGCTGTCTATAGAATAAACGAAAATTTATTGATTGAATTGGCATTTATTTGGTAGAACTCCATTATAACACGGTGAAAAAGTAGCAATGTATTTGAGTTCTACAAAATTTATCAAATATATAGTTGATAGCTATTTCGGCGTACCCTTCATCAGAACTACGATGTAGGTAGTAAGCCGAAATAGCTATCAACTTTATATCTTATAATCGTAATTGTTAAAATTTTGTATATTTCCACACGTTTTATCACTCGCGATCCTGATTTCGAATGTCACCATCTTCAAGCATTCTATCACACTGATACAATAGAAGTTGCATATATTATAGTAAACGATCTTCATCTGTTATATACAAGCGGAATTACTCCCGTCACTTAAAACTCTATTTGGTTTTGAATTCTCAAAACTATCTTACAGTAGATTTAATTTATAAAACACAATACTACATTGTGTCTATGAAGTATCGATCAATTCTTTCATGACAAAGTAGTGATTTTGTAAAATTGATTGTAGTTTTTATGTTAGCGTTACCCTAATTATGTTCCGTGGGCATGTAGGATTGGCAAAACAAAATCGAATACATTTTAAAACAAAAGAATTTCAATCATTAATTTCAGTCAAGACAATAGTGATTAAAAATCATATTGATATTCATAGTTTGCAAATTCAAACATCACGTAGATCTGATGAGGGCGTAAGCTGAAATAGCTATCAACCTATCTTATAAACCTTGTAGAGCTAAAATGCATTGCTATTTTTTCATCGTGTCAAACATTATTTTAATTATATAAAAAAAAATGACTATATAAAGAAAGATTTATGCCGAAAAACAAATGTATTTTAAGGTATTTTAATATAATTAATTAATATATTTTTTTTCATATAATTAAAAATTCTTGATTAGTTTACAGTAAAATCTTCTTGTTTCTCTTTTGGAAGACATATACTCACTGAAAATACGTATTTCGTCTGCTCTTATGAACTTAACTCTAGAGAAAAGATGGTTCTGAGTGCTAACCTCGGCAAGCCTAACACAACAATTAGGATCTTAATCCAGAAAGGTCGTGATGTCTTTTCTTTGTGAAATTTTTTCGAGTAACATCTAAATATCAGTTTATCTCTAGTAGTATTAGCCGAAATGCCAAAGATTTTTGTCATGTTTATTCCTACCTTTCGTATTCATTTGCATTAAATTAAAGAATTACCAATCAATCCGGTAATTTGTTCATTGAGATATTCTTTAAAATCGTCTAATCGTTTCGAATCGTTCGTTTTTACGACTCTGACATTGACCAAAAATACGACTCAGACTCCAACTCTAAAGCCCTAGTTGAAGGCTTTGAATATTATAGCCATAATGAACTAAATCTGTAAAAAGTATCACCTGGAAAAAAAAATTTAAATTATGACGCGCATTTGTTGGTTTGTCCTACTCAGACATTGTCCGTGACTAAATATAATCGGAAAACCCTGCTCTATACAATTGAGCATGGAATCTCGTGCTGAAATCCAATCTAATCTAAACAACATGTAATATACTTAAATATAAAGCAGTGGTGTGCTAAAAACAATCAAGGAGTCTCCGTGAAACTCTCCCCGCGCCACGCTCAAATGAAATAAAACAATCCAGCAGCTTTTCCATCTGGTATCCGAAGCCCGTTATCGCCATTCTTGATGTGATTGACGGGTCAGATTACTCTCTGTATTGGAAACTGTTAGCTGTTTCCAGCCAACGCATACAATAACGGTACCAGGGAAATTTCAAAGGCGTAGAGAATGTTTCCTTGTGAAAGAAATAAAGACTTTTAAAATAGTCTCATAAATGAAACTCATAAGCTGCGCAATTATATCGGGTTGTCAAGCTATACTTATTTTTGAAGAAATATATATTTAAATTCAAAATTAATACGGTTTATATGATACATAGCATTTTAAAAAAGTTTTAAACAGTGTACTCTCGATTAGCCGTGTATGGATTATTCGTGCCTGAAAATAAATATTTTTAATTCAAATTCAATTTGATTGATATTTTCTATTTACGATTATAAGACACATTTATTAATGAATTGCGATCTTGAATATACGCGTTGTTTGAAGAAAAAGGATGAATTTAGCGATGTGTTTAGGTAACTAATCGATAAATTTTTTTAACTACTTGTATGTTTTTTATATTCGTATACATGATAAAATAGAATATTTTTACTTATTTGTTTGTGTTTTCTTGATAAATAATGTGTTAAAAATTTGTATTTATGTTTATGATATTATATTAGAAAATACAATAAAAATTTGATGATTCTGATTATACGTGTTTTTTTAATTATCCGTGACCATCCTTCCCAGCATTAGCCTGGATAATCAAGAGTGCACGTACATATATATCACTTATAACTTGTCAATTGTCACTTTTTGATATTAAATTTTAATAATAAAAACACAACGTTTTTTATTCATTCAAATTTAATTCCCGAGTATTGTCAAATGATTCTCAGCTGATCAGTTGATAATCATAAAATTCATTATCAGGCATGGTTGTCACATTGAGTTGCGTTATCTCGTTTGTGGCAACCATCTGGTTAAGAATGAAATACTTTTTTGGTACGTATATTTATGAGCCTTTTCACTTTTTTATATTATATTTAGATATGTCGAATGTCAGTATACACCTAACTTATTGTTTCTCGATAACCATTTAGTTCATATTCCTTATCATATTTAGTCGCACATGCTATCAAAAGCACTTCCGAGATATCTCGTCTGTGGCAACCATCGAGTTAAGAATCAAATACTCTTTTAGTATGTATATTTATGAGCCTTTTTCACTTTTTATATTATATTAAGATATTTCTAATGCCCTTGTGCACCTAACTCATTGTTTCTCGATTATCGTTTAGTTCATTGTCATTTGTCATATGTCGATTGCAATATTATTTCGCGACGCCTCTGCGCAAAAGAGCTTTTGTGTGGGAATATCCGAATGGCCTTGCTTTATTTTAATCCCAAAGCGACTCTGGTGCCGCGTTTTCTTTGGCATTGGCCCCAATGTCACCTCACCCGTGTGTACACCGTTTTACTATCCTCCCTTTTTGACCTGCAAACCTGCATCTATCGTGGTCTTATCTCATTATACTAATTGAATTACAATCTCTGCTAAAATACTGAAATAACCTTTTAAAGTTTTAGTGTGATTGGAATTCCAATAAACTTGAATTAATTTAATGTCAATCATCAATTGAAAAACAGCTTGGAATCGTACCCATTCTGGCAAAACCGTTAGATAACATTCATTTCATCAGGACTTATAGTTGCTTGCGCACATTTTTTTACTGTTACGGTTAATATTCTTTTACTATATTTAAACAATATTGAATGATCAACGCTATTGAGCATTTATCCATTCGGGGTCACAGATTCAAACACTCTGAATTTGTATACAAAGGTATTTTTACATTTTATTTACTTCATATCTTTCGTTCTAGCTCATTCATCTTCATTCGTCATTTTTCTTTGTATATTACGCAGAGAGTTCTCTTGTAAGGGTTAGTGAAGTTGAGATGATTTTTTTAAGAGTCCGTGTGCTCTTTACTGAACTTTCTACTGATGTAACTTATATTAGTATCGAGTTTAAATTTGGATCCTTAAAATTTTGCACTTTTGTATATATTTTACAATGGCAACCTAGGGCAACCCAATTGCCTATTCAAATTCTACCACGCGCCTTTGCGAAACTGTCACTCTTTAAGGCTATAAACTTTTAATGACATTTTGCAAACCATCGATCGTTGCGATTGGTACAGTTTTAGCAGTTCACTTTGTTTGAGCGGCATTGCAATGAAAAAAAAATTATGGTTTTTTTTAATAAGAAAAAGATGCTTAAAGATTAAAAAAAAATACGTATTTTAAGCATCTAGTAATAAAAATATCAGACAGAAAAATTAAATATATTTTGCTGATCATTATACATAATATATTTTACGGGTATAAATAATACTGTCTCAATGGTCCAAAAAGTTGGAGTTCGTTGTTTTAAGCTACACTCAGACCAGTGATGTCAAATTGAACAATGATTATCAAATACGTAGTTACAGCTCCAATCATCTGAAACGCAGAAGAAAATTATCTTTGGATTATGTGTATTATTTAGAATTTAAAAAAAAATGTTTTATGCATTACAATATATTTTTTATCGCCTTATGTACATACTTATAGTTATATATTTAATATGCTTACGGATTGTGCAAGAGTAAAGTCAATTGTAAAGAGACCGCAAGCCGAAAACTTTGTATGACTATGGAGAATTTGCATCGAGAAAAGCAACACCTGGAAAAAATGACGACATATTATATTAATATACTGTACAATTTCCATCGATCAATTCCAGTATAAAAGAATCTTGTTTATCCAAAATGTGCCACAGAGATTACTTTTGATAGGTGGTTGCAAATACATTGAGAATAAAGGAATACTACTGCAGAAATTGTTCATTGCCCCATTCAATCAATATTGATGTCGTAGAAGGTACGACGTAGATCATCTTCGCCGAGTATCTAGCTACGCAATAATGGAATTAGATTTATGCCTATTATTATTATTAAAATTATTAAGTAATATGATTATTTAGTATTTTTAATTATTATTTAACTATTATATTTATGTATGAATGTGCTCATTGCATAGTTAATAACAAATCCGAAAAAGCTTATATTTCTTACTTCGGTACGGTTTTTGCTTTCCTTCCGGATATTCCTTTCAAGTCTGTGCAGAATTTGTGCAGTTCGACGACACTAAAAACAACATATATTGTTTGCTTCATGTATATACAAACTTGAATAAATCAGTTCAAATCAAATGTGGACATATATTTTAATCTTTAAACATGATTGGATTGTTTGTTTATATATCATATATATGTATTTTCCTTTTTGAATGAATCTTGCAAGTTGACATTCTTTTTGGATACACGCTTTTCCTGTCGTAAAAGTTTTCTTGATTATTACGGTCAAATTGAAAACTATATGTAAAGGAAATTAGTAAAAACCCATACAAACACTGACTATTTACGTTGTCATCAAATAACTTTGCCATTCTGTGATTAAAATATGATTTTTGAGAGAGACTTGAAAGTTTTCATATATGCTTTATGAAGTCAATAACTAACGTGGAAGAACAAATTTTCAAAGGTGCAGGGGTAAATTTATAACTGAAACATAAAAGATGTTTTTTAAGAAAAATAATCATACAAATTTATTTGTATGATTATTTCACAATATACCCAGACATCTTTTAGCGCGATATTTTGGTAGTACTGTTATTTTTTTGTGATTTAATCATTGCCACGGATTTTTTTATAAGAAAATGGTTACTCGGATCAACAAAATGATTAACACAGATCATGAGCATTGGAAAAACAGCATTTAATCAAATGAATCCGAGCAAAATTCAATAAGTTCGTTCAGAAAATTGCAGATAAATTATATTTGCAAAACTCTTTTCAATGAATACAATCAGTATGTGTATATATCTATCCACTCACTTCTCGTAGTAATCTTACTATCAATAAAGATTTTTTTAACGGGAACAATTTTTTTCTTTCGTATATTTTACGTGGTATTTTGATTCTTGGAACCAATTTATCAAATTATATGACAATAAGATTTTTTCGCCAATTTTGTACACTCAGTTTTCTCAAATTGTATATTGGGTGTAGATATCTAGATTATCACTAAAAATCCGTTAAATTAACTGAATATAATTATCTTAACAGTTTCAGTATCTGTCACTCAAAAATCAGTCATTTTGCTATCTATATTTTTACTGAATTGTGCTCAAGGCTTTAACAATAAATCAATACAATATAAAGGTGATAAAAGATTAAACGGATTCTTGTAAAAAGCTGTCTTATTTCAAAACAATTGACATTTTTTCAATCGGATCATATTACATAAGGCTCATGAAATAAACTCAGTGAGACAAAAAGAAAAATCTCTGGTATTTTCGACATAGCAACAGAAACCTTAAATAATCTAGTTGCGTAATAGCATTGATAGCCAATAGTTTTATTTGGCGCAACACGCAATCTATCGAATCGTCTTGTAAGATACACTATAGAGTTTTATTTAACCTTACATTTAATTAATAATTAACTCTGAGTAGATTAAATGCCACCACCACGACAGGTTCTCGGTATAGTTACAGATACAAAAGATAATTAATATCTCATTAACATCAAACTAGATGGAGTAACGAATCATAATAAATGTTTTTCATTTACTTTTTTATAGATGCAAAGTTCAGTAAAACCTCCATTTATACTAAAGTCAGGACCATGTAATTTGGAGTAGTGTAATTGGGGGTTTCACCGTATAATGCATCTTTGATTTCGGTTTGATTTTCTGTAATGTATTAAGAGCATTTCGAATTTTCGGAAGATGAAGAACTGCTAATATTTAAAACATTTTCTTTACCCTCCGACACAACACTATTCACTATACATGTTCGAGATTTATTATTTAAGATGCCCTCTGAAAATTGCTGGTTATGACTAATATAATACAAAGAAATTTTCACTAAAACCAATCAGTCGGGATAATATTTGAGACGACACCATAATATTTAGTGAAGCAATCGAAGATATTGATAAATCGGTCAACAGTCAATGCGGGACTCATATTGTTGTCATGGGTGGGCGATAAAACTATAAAAAATTAAGGATTCATCCGGAAAAACGTGTTATGCAAAACTACATATATATATTCGAAAAATTGCTAGTGTTTGACTGAACAAAAAGATGATTTTAGATTTGGTTCGATCGCCAAAGTTATAACGTCAAGTAATACTTTCATAATATAATACTTTTAAATCAACAATTATCTCGAATTTAGTTTGGATGAGTTTTTCAGATGTATCGAATTCGACGACTTGAAATTATAGCAAAACAAACACAACAAATTTTATTTTAAAAAATAATGAAGCAATGCTTCTTTCAAAATACAATTTTTTTTCCGAACAGATAATAAATATTTTGTGAGCTCACTAAAACTCGGTTAGATTGAAAGATCATGTATGTTCGAAAAATGTCTTGACTTTAGTATGCTCGTGTTTATTCATGTTTAAAGGCTTTTACGACATCGTTGCATGTTCACAAAAGCATAAAATTACGTTCATAACGTAGCTGTTTATAAAATACTTTGATAAATACAGCTCTCACGAGATAGTTTTGAATAATAACAAATGTATAATGTTAAAGAAAAATAAAACGTTCACATTTTATTAAAAATTGTTTCTTACACATAGTATTTTTAATATATCTTTCGCAGGAGTGAATTTAGCCTATATTAAATCAAATGAATGATTTGAATTAATGTAGGCTAAAATCACTTGTATTTAGCAGAGTCGGGCATGAGCATGTGAAACCGTACAAAATTTCAAAAATAAAAACTTAATTTTTAAATTCCATCAAACATCTTCAGTCGTTATCATAAATTAAATGAATAATTGTTATTATGAGGTTGCAGAGTGTGCGGGAAAAAATAAAGAATGTATTAAACAATGTAATGTATGTTATTTCTGAAAAATTTCAGAGTTGTTCCTACACCTATTTTTTAAATTAATTGAAGAAAACTTTTGCTTCCATTATTTGAGAATTATCGTTGAAAAACATAACTTTTAATAGACACTACGATAAAAAAAATGATGAAAAAAACATAGACATCTATATATTAATTTAAAAAAAAAATCACCTCGTATGAAGTTCGGGATACTGCAAATATTACGAGCATTATCTGCACAATGTCTATAACAATTGCAACCGTCGCACCTATTAATATACACCACGGCCTCACAACATAGAGACTCGAAACACATAGATATAATTTCAAAATCATAATCACAAAACATTGTGAAATAATCAAAAGTAACTGCAAAGCGTATGTCTTTTCCACTTTACTAAAAACCACGCACAGCTTATCGTGAATCTTAGCCAGAACGGAAAATTCAGTGATATCATCTCCAAAATTCGTCACCCAGCAAACTCTTTCACCTTGATAAATATCTGACAGACAATTGTTTAAAGTCTGCATTCGTGACGCTAGCAGATAAGCAACAGAAAGGAATTGCGTTTCTAGAATTATGTGGATCACAAGAACTATTGCGTTTCCAATTTCACTGATGAACTTCTTGCTGCATTGTATTTTGAAGTAAAAGTCAAGAAATATGTACATGACTTCACCTATCATACTAATTGTAAATATCTGCTTGATTCTTTTGTCAATTATTTTATCGTGTTTCGCTAGGGCGTGGAATTCTTTATCGATGTCACGAATACTTGAAATTAGGCTTATCAGGTCTCGCTTTCTGAATGGAGTATTTGCGACCATCGTCAGAATCATAGCTCCTCCAATTATGAATTTTACTCTTGATATTGACATGTTCAACCAATTATCTTCGAATTTAAGTACTTCTTTTCCAGCCGACGCGTAAAACATTCCTATGCAAATCAACATCAAAATGGTGTTCCAAATATACGTCAAGGTACGAGCGATAAAGCTTCTAAAATTGTTTGTTTTTACAAACATTTTGGTGAAGGGGAGTAAACCGAATATTTTTGAAACTATTATAATGAAACGGAAAGCCGAATAGACGTCACTTGAGTTTTGTCTCATTGCTTAGATTATAGTGGCATCTAGTGAAACGATTACAAAACATATGAAAACGGTACATCATTTCTTAAAATGACTGACATTTTTCTATTCAGATATCTTCAACCATTACGGCATTTTCCTGTGAAAATAATATTAAAAAATGCTATTTTAAATAAATATTCAATACAATTTAGCAAATTTTTTTTTATTATCAATTATTAAGTATTCTTAGGTTTTATGTACATTTGGTGTTATAAAACCAACTATATATATACCTATATAATATAAATTATGATATTGACAGAACGTGCTTGATAGAATTTCGATATCAAATTTGAATTGTTGATAGATTTTACGTTATTTAATCACGCCATTATATATATTGGCTTTATTTTTTGATAAAATAATCTCAGTTTGATGTGTTGAAATTTTGTACTATTCCACATGCTTTGTCATTTTAGACCCGGGTTTCGCCTTTCGGCATTTTCAGGCTGTCAGTCCCGTTTAATGAGATGAGAATGCCGGAAGATGCCGAAAGGCGAAACCCGAGTCGTTAGTGATGAAACATGTGGAATCGTATAAAGTTTCAACAAATCAAACTCGGCTTAATTTATCAAAAATATAACCAATATTAACAAAGACGTGGTTAAACAACATAATAACATTTTCCAATACATTAATTAAAAGAAAGCTAACAGATAATCAATTATACCTTATATCTATTATTATTTTTGTTCGGTTACATCGTTTATTTGTTTGGCTGTTCGTTTTAGTCCTTATTTCTTGTAATATTGATATTCTATCTAATTTTATTGAAAAGTTTGCCGATTGCTTCACATCGGTTAACATTTGCCTGACATTTGCCTTCGAACGAATGAAAGGGCAATTGAATAAAGTAAACGGCTTTGTTAGTAGCTCCAATAAGTTGTCAAGTATTGAGTTATATTTACCAAACACTTGTTATTTTACAGAAACACTATTGATAAGAAAAAGCTTACAAGTGAAATAAAATGATTTTCAGTTAACTATGCATAAATAATCATGGAACATGGGCATTTCTCTACATACATTCAAGTGCACAGATGAATTCGATCTGACAGTTGTTAGTTTCTATCGTTTATAGATTCCAACAAATAGATGATAATAAACCACTATCTATCACCAAAGAATCTATTTTAATATTGATTTGATATTAATATCAAATTTTTTAATTTAATTGTAAAAATATTCACAAAAATAGTTGCATCTGCATGTTGTTTTCACTTATTGAAATAAATTTTAAAGACGCAATTTTGCTGTTTTTTGTAATAACCATAATCTGTCAAGTAATTGTCTAGCTCTATTTAAGAATGCAGTCGTAGAATTGACACATTTTATTGGAAATGCACTTTATAATTCAAGATTATTGTATATCATGTATTCATTCTGTAAGCTTTCGTATCAGTATATTTTGATAAGAAGCAACCTAGTAACGTAAAATTGGAAGGTTTTTTCTTCTTGCGGAAATAGCCTTGGAAAGAACTATGTAAAGCTTAATGGATTTTACTCATATACAAATACAGGGCATACAATCCCGGAAACCATTTACAATAGAACCCCGATCAACCGTTCTCGCATAATACGTTTTCCCGGATCGTTCATTTTTGATAGTCCCGTCAAACACCCATATGAACAATGTTAAATAATCCCGCATTAACCGTTTCCCGATTTATCGATTACCTCGATCTATCGTCTAAATATTATGGTTCCGTCTCAAATATTATCCCAATTGACCGGTCTTAACCGTAGATAAATTTTCATTTCCAATATGATTTGTGAGTTTTAGCATATTAAATTTTATATATTTATCATAGAATTTAGTGATAAAATACATAGTTCGCTCAAATGTCTTGAGATTTTCTTTAATAAACAATTTCACAAGAAGAAAGCTAAAACACTATTCGATTATTTCAATAAATAAGATTTACTTAATATAACTTTTTCAAAATCCTCTCATATTTACCAATTTTTGGAAATTAAAGGGGGACTTCATGTTTTTTTAAGATATTTTTTTATTATCATTTTAAGCTTTCCCACATTCCTTGTTTCCCGCATTTTTCCTTTTATTTTTACGGTCCCGAAAAACGTGGAATCGAGCTTTCACTGTATATGATTTCGAGATTTTCGAGATCTACGCTTTCATATTTATAATTGTATTGTGTCCAAATTTTGCGTGAATAACAAAAGCGCATGATTTTATATATTTTCAGCTTTGAAATATTTTTCAATTTATTCAGAATCAGACAGCCATTTATTAAGAGAAGAAAAGTTAATCCAACAATATTTCTACAACGATCACAAGAATCTGTTAGATGAATTCATGTGTGGAAATGATTTTAATGGGGATTTTGATGACATAAAAAATACAACAGCTTAATGACATAAACTTTGATAATAGATTTAGTAGTTTTCTAATAATGGAATTCCACATTATAAATAAAGAAAGAATTAAGCATATTCTAAAATCGAGTGTTTCCACCTATGGTTATTAAAAAAGGAGGGAGAAAGATATTTGTAAATTAATATGTAGGTAATATTAAAAAGCTTACACAAAAATGTAGCAAAGTAAATTTCAGTTAATCGGAAAGCAATATTGAAATTTTTTATTTTTAAAAAATGATTTATTTTTAGCATTATTTAATACGTTCCTTAATTGAGGTACCTGGTATTAAGATAATTCCGGGATTACAGATTTGGCAATGAAACCAAGAAACTGGGATCGGAAGCCCTAATCAGAACCTCCAGATTTTGAATTATAGCATTTTTTATCTTAGCCCGATGGTTGCCACAGACGAGATTTCTTATATTCGTTTTGCCATAGACACGATGTCTCAGAAGTATTTTAGTTGGCGTGTGCGACTTAGTGTGACAGCCCTGTGTGACAATAAAGTTTCTAAAGTGATTAACTTCAAGAATAATCTCTAAAAATCGGTGCGGGGCATAATATTTTGTAAGTAAATTATATTTTTTTTCTAACACAGTAAAAAGTAAATTTTCATAGGTTAGTTTTAATTTGACCAAAAATATTCGGCCTGTTAAGCACTACGGCGTGATTTGTTTACAGCTCCAAACGAAAAAGTTAATGTTTACTCGCAATCTCTATAACGCCACATTAAATATAAAGTATTTTTATTTATCTTTTAGACCACCAAATTACAATGACCAATCAGACATCAAACAAAACAATGTGATGATTTCAGATATCAATGGGAATAGAAATAAAAAAACATTTTATATTGTTTAGTCATGTTTATTATTCAATCGTACCACAAAAACGCTACTAGCTCTCAAAATATTTAAGGGTAGAAGTTAGAACTGGAAACAGGGCTAGACCTGCGGCGTTGTGGCCAACCCGGACGTCATATTGGCGTGACTTCGAAATCGTCAAAAAATATTGCAAAATATTGTTTCTTCGCATTCAACAAACTGTCAAGAATGATTATTCCAAATATAATAGAAAATGTGCTGCATATATATAACATATATATCATTTTACTTGGAATATTGTCACATATATTTTATATTGGTAAATAACCAAAACTTATTGGGATATTGTTGAAATGTAAATAGAGATTGACAGCTCTGCTATTCAACTCGGTATGTAACTAGAAGTGACACATGTTTCGCTTTTTTGATAATCATCATTAATCTAACGGTATCATATGGTTATTTGTATTTACGATACAGTAAGTCTAAAGATACTTCTCAGAGAGATAAAACACGTATCACTTCTAGTAACACACTAAAGGAATAGCTACGCTGGTCAATTTAAATTTACAATTAACTTTCAGTAATTTTACAGCTTAATTTATCTACAAAAAATAAGTATGCTAGACTTCAATTTATTATGTAAACAGCTTTTTCTTCACTGAATTCAGCCCGCTCAAATCAAATTGAATAATAATTATTAAGTACGTTGTCACGGCTGCAATCATCTGAAAAATATGCAAGAAAATGACTCTAGTATTTTCCGATATAATAAAATTTTCAAAATATTTCAATGAAAATTGACAAAGTTTGCTGTGCCATTATTGATAGACATATATTAAACATCTAACTATTAACGTCTCAATAAAATATTTTGTCGAGTAGTTAGTTTTTGTTTTGAAATATAGCATGATTTTTTGCAATAATCTCTGTATTTTTGGTCAACATCTTCTCTTCTAAATTAATTTTTGAAATATTCGGTATTGAAATGTCCTTTATGTAGCTTAGCAGGAAGCGGGTTAAATTTATTTAAATATTCTTTCAAACAATATTCTAAAGTAGCATTAATACAGTTCTTAAAAAAATTGCATATTCTTAAAAAAATCTTGACAGTTATCCCACCGTTTTTATTTAAAAACTTCAAGGACACAGGGACAAAAAGCTGATATTTATCTTATGAGAAATTGATCGTATTTAAAAATAGTTATTGCAATTAATGTTAATTGATGACGAAACGTCAAAAAAAGATTTATTGTTGCATTTTAAAAACTACAAACAAATCGCGCTTGTTTTTTCTATTGATGATTATCCTTCTCAAGAGAACAGTCCCATCGACTCTCGGTTATTTAACACATTTGACAACACTTAAACAGATATATTTGACCTTGAGGATATGATTATTAACTTACAGTTTGTACCAATGAGAAATCGATGTCAAATAGACCACAGGCGGATATCTTCTTATGGCTATGGAATAGTTGCATAGATAACAGAAGCGCCTGAAAATAATACATTCTTCAAACAATAAAGTTTTATTCACGCTCACGTTTTTAAGCGTAGCATTATGGCGTAGCTCATCTACGAGAGGTCCGCTGACTAAATCTACTAAATGTTTACAAGTACAAAACGTATGACTTAATAAAATGTATTAATATGTGCTTTAATGATCTGATTATCGTTTTTTTACATAGATATTTGGAAATAGTGTGAAAAAGTTTCGTAACAGCAAAATGACCATCAAAAAAGGTTGTTAACTTGGTGTTTAAAATATGGACAGTATCAGTGGTCGCCAACCTACTGCTCCTGGATAATTGAATTTTCCACTAGACAATTTTGAGTTACCTGTCAAAGAACTATGATATTTTTTTTATTTTGTAAAATATCTTGATATGAAAAATTTATAATTATTTTTATCATTTTTAAGTAATTAACTGTTTAAGTTGTAAATACGTGTAATTTTTTTCACTAATGTATTATATTAATATAAATATATTTCATTCTAAATAAATTTGTTTTTTTTTTAATGTTTGAGCTTTTACCTACTATGCATTTTTTTTTAAACTCTAACTCTAATCTCTCAAAATCTTGCTGACCACTGATATAGATGGTTAAAGCTATTTTTCAAAGACCAGTCTTAAGAAGGATTCACTATTTAAAACGTCATTTTCATCGAATGATAATCAAGTAACCATTTGCCGCTTTTATGTAACCTCTCCATCGTAATAAAAAAAAAGTTGAGCATATTTACGTCGTTTTTGTCTTTATGGCTGTGAATTTGATTCTTTTCGATTCGATGCAGGATTTGTGGAGTACGACTGCACTGAAAAAATGAGAATTTATTGACAAATTTAAATTTTAGAACATTAAAGAAAATAAATATTTTCTCTTCAGTCGAAATATAATATATATATGTTATTTGTAATAAGGAAATAATTGTCTTATAATTACTTCATTGGTCGCATCGGTCGTGAAAGAGATTAACGAAAAAAGCTGCAACACATAAGCCACTATAATAACAATGGCCCCGATGACAACACACTCATGGTGATAATTATACAGATTTGAAACACAATAATACAGTTGCAAAGTCATTGTCATAAAATAACGAAGCATAAACAACACCATTTGAAAAGCATAGACATCTTCCACTCCTGCGAAAACTAAACACAACTTATCGTGGATTCTAGCAACAGACAACAATTGTATTGGTTTTGAACTCGTTGGTTTTACCCAATGCATTCCATTTTTGAAACTATTACAATACGTCAAAAGATAACTGTTCAATGATTTAAATCGAGAAGCAATTATGACTAAAATGCTCAAATATTGAACATGGTTTACCAAGACCACAGAAAACACAATGTTATGTGCAGTTTCTGCAAGACCTTCGTTTTCACACCACTCTCTAATGTTATAATCAATGCCCAAAAAAATAACAATATATAATATAGTTGTTACCAATATACATTTAATTAATTTGCGCGTTCTTGTGCCATAATTAAATGGCGACAAGACGACTAGTTCATCGTCGATTTCGCGGATTTTCGATAGCAAAACAGTTAGATCTTTCTTTTTAAATGGCATATAAGCCACCATCGACGCCATAAGAAGGGCACCCACAAATAATTTCACTTGGGTGATATATACGTTAAGCCAGTTTTCTACTCTGGTTTTCTTGCTTTCAGATATCAAAGAAATCGATAAGAAAAATAAATATATTGTCATTATAACGGCTGCCCAAGAAAATGTTAGCCATTTTAATATTCTCGGCACAGTTTTTTCTTCTTGATATTTACTAATGTCAATAAATGGTAATGTTCCTAGAAGCCTTGACGTTACTATTATTGGCTGAAATATCGAATAGAGATTATTTACTCTATCAGTCATTTTAGTTTTCTTTGAATGAAGAAAAACGAAAGTCATATTTTAGCTGAATGCGCGCTTATAAATACTACAGAATATCCAGAAAGTGGTAGGAAACCTTTGTAGACCTTAGAGTTATGCAATACAATATTTGTTTAGTATTATCTACGAATCATAATTAACAAATCAACCTACAATAATTGTGATTGAAAATATTCAAAACGTCAATGCACAAATAAAATTTAATTTAATTGTTTGAATTATGATATCGACTGAAGGTGCTTGATGGAACTTCAATATCAAATTTGAATTGTTAAAACTTTGTACGATTCCACGTGTTTTGTCACTAACGACCCGGGTTTCGACTTCCGGCATCTTCATGTATTCTATCACACGGATGCTACAGAACTGACGCACAATTAACATTTAGCATCGTCTACGTAACAAAGGTAATTTTTTTAATAGAAATACCTACTTCAACCCAATTATATTTTAATGATAGTTGATTATTATTTGTTGTAAAACCCTTTTAAGAATGACTTTACAAGATTATTCGTCGATGAAAATTATCACATTGTGTTAATTATTATTAGATCAATATTTATAAAAAAAATTTAGTTGCCATTTAGTTCTTGCTTTGGGGTCGTGCTTATCAACACACTACAATCGGTTATCTCAATATTATTTCTCAGATTCTAGATCTATAGATTGCAATCGTTATGTTGCTACGATCTAATTTTCCTTCACAATAAAATCCATTTAACGCTTTTAATTTAATCAATTCATTTGTGGTTTATCTTTTGTTTTAATTCATATTTGATATCTATACATTTATCACCACATTGTTTAAATTTCACATACGCCGTTAAAAAGATCAAATAATCGCGTAAAAGGAACAATGCTATTCAAACAAAACGCGAAAGAGAGTTCTGCGTGTTCCTTTAAAGCGTTTTTATTTAAAAACGAAAGCTGAAAGTAGAGAGCTAAAACGACATTGTTGTTGATTATTTGAATTGAGGTATTGGACCCACTGCGCCACAATTTGTAAGATTCGTCGAGACGACGTAAATAAAACATTTCTTTACTGTTTTGAATTCATTTATTACAAACGACAACGCCATTTGTTCAAGTATGTGATATATAAAGTTATGCGCACTATAAAAATGGCGCGATAAGAAACTTCCTGTCAAAAATAGTTTCCGAACAGAACATCAGTCTTACAGTTCCGAAAGCAGTTTTGTTCAAACTCAAACAGTATCTACCTTTTTAGCCACACAGGCTTGTCAATATTCTTATTTTGCCTGAAAATAAAAACATTAAAAATATACCACAGACAAGTTTATCGAAAGATATTTAACTCGAGTATGATTTTTGCGAAGAAATTTTTAGAAACAAGTTGCATGAAAAATGTTTTAAATCCATTTTCCGTAAATAAATATTGTATATCATCGACATTCTACGGCTTATTGAAGTGGTTTTATTGAGTGTTAAACTCTGAATAGGAATCCATAGTAAAAACGTATTTGAGTTAAACATAAAATAAAATATTTTCAAAGGAAACCATTTTCCTTTATTCGAAAGCCCTTCAACTTGCTTTGATTGTAAAGTCAGTGTTGGAGAGAGCGTTTTTGCTGAAAGGGTTTTTTTTAAACAAACACTTGTAACAAACTCTTTTTATGCGCATTCATAATTATATTTTGTAAACTGGAGTCTATCTTCGTCGTTTGTCATTTACGAGGTATTGCGTTTCAACTGGCATGTTCTCTGCGAGGTGATCTTCTGTCTTTAACCGTTTCAATACCGTGAGGACATACGTGTCCTCTAGGCGGGGACGACGCGAATACCGTAGAGACAAATGTGTCCACAGACATTTAAAAATACGTATAAAATATTCCAGTTAGAAATATCGTGTTATTTTTTCACATATTGCTAGCGACATCTAACTATTATCTTGGAGAAAGAAATTGTATCGTTCCTGTCAATAAATATTACCGAAAAATCAAATTCAATAGAAGTCGACGTAGAGAGAGGTCGCTAGGGGTGCCACTTTCGGTGTAATCTATACAACTGAAGTGTGAATAATTATAAAGCTTAAATAATTGTGAAGCGAAATAATGCAAGTCTAAATGTTTTGCTGTTTACTTGGGTCAGATTTCTTATGATTTTGCTCGAATGTGCATGTTCACGCACACAATTATTTCAGTTGTCAATATCTTGTCCCTATTATTAAATTTTAATTATTCGAACTAATATTTACTTTTAATTAATGTTTTATACAATATTATTAATACTAGTGACAATCCTTAAAAAACGTTGAAATTTCGACTCTTTGGTATTAAAAATTCAAACAATATACGTCAATTTATAAATAAAACAATAGTATTATTCATAAATTCGATAAGTTTTTTTTTTTAAATAAAATAAAACTCGCGGTATATGAATGTCCCCTAGCTTAAAATTTCGCGGTACTCAAGCGGTTAATAATTTCGTGGGGTCTGTCTTTGTCATTTGTCAGTTACAAGATATTGCTTTTAAGCCGTCGTTATCGTTACGATATGCTTTTCTTACCTCTGAGGAGGTGCTGTCTTTTATACCTTATGGTAACCTTTAGGAGTCTTTGTTCATTGTTTGTCACATACGAGGTATCTCTTCTCAGCTGTCTTATATCTTTTGGTGTTGTATATAATACCTCATGGTAACCGACGAGACTTTCTGCGTCGTTTGTCGATTGCAAGGAATTGCTTTTTATCCGTCATGGTCTCATCAAGGTGATTGTCTTTCACTCCATTTGAACGTCTTTTTGAATTCTTTTTTAATTTAAATATTATTAACACCAATAAATATGAGGTTTTTGAAAAAATAGAAAGAATCAATTTAAATTCTGTTGAATTAAGTAATACAATTTAATAATAGAATTTAATTATAAAATTTAAATTGTCAAATTTTTGTACATTTTAACTCGCTATTGTACATTCTAGTTTTATCATACCCCTGTGAGTGTCAAAAGGCCAAATATGGATTGTGAGAGAGAAAACATACGGAAGTGTACAATGTTTCAACAGTTCAAATTTTGTTTTAGAAATTATTTCATAAAATATACAAAGTTTCAACAATTCTAGTCAAATATGTCTAGGTTACAGTTCTGGCAAGGTTATAATCATTTTTTTTTTCATTTCTATGTAAATACATACATACTACGATGTCTGGATAAGCCTTGATGGAAGAAAACATTTTTAGTCAAATATACCAACAGAATAGATTGATTTTCTTAACCTTCCTGGAGTAGAATAATTAATATGGTAAATGCTATGGGGAGTGAGTATTTTGACATGGACAATAAATATATTTTTTGTTATCATAATATAAGAATATGGAAATACCATCCATGGACCAGTTTTTAAATTTGGAGTTTGTTCTGAAATGGTAAAATAATACACCTGATTGTCCATAGATGGTATTATATAATAATTTATACTTGAAGAATAAATACACCACTCACCCATAGATGTCATATAAGTACGACCATACTCCTTCAAACAAAAATCGCGCCATTGTACATATACGACCACACTCTTTTAAAGGTTAACAATACACTCAGTGTTGCCATATTTAATTTCTTTGCCACCCTTTAACAAATATTTATTGGACAGATGCTTTTATAAGCTTTGTATGGAAAACGAAAACATTGATTTTCATGTTTATTATCTAACAACTGTCATAAAAAAGGAAAATGATGAGATAGATCAGTGCTCTGAAGCTAGATTGGTATGAATATGAAATATTGAAATAAATATAGGATCAAGCGCCAACAATATCATAACTGAGTTTATCAAATGAGATGCAGAAAAGCAAAAACTGTTTATCCAATATTTTTTATCAAAATAGTATTTAGAGTCTGATAAGTGTAATGGCTGTAGTTATATACTGATATATCCAAGTGCATTGATTGTTTATTTTCTGATTTCATGAATTACCGAAGATATTCCATGCAATGCGAACTTTCAATCTTCGGTAATGTAGGCAATATTTTGCGTATAATACTGATTTTGGTTTCTAAATATCACCTAATTTGCCCTGCTATCGCCACCTTCATACTTATGTCAAAATCACTTTTAAGGTGTTAACTGTCACTTCTTGATGGAAAGGCATTATATTTTAAATAATAAAAACACATTTTTTAGTACTTATTTCCACAATATATTTTTTGATCAGGACCGGTTTCGCTCATCGCGAGCATTATCAACTGATAGAATACAATTTACAAACAAGTCTATTTATACAAAACAAAAAAATAATTGAGTTAATGGTAGCAGGTGTACAAAACCATGGGTACAAGAACTAGGAAACGATTTACATAAAATCATACAATATTGATACAAATAAAGTAAATTAGTATAAAAATTAAATGTTCACAATCACTTATTAAGAATTACAATTACAATTATGGTAAATCAATAATTCATTAGGAGCTCTAAACAATCAATAAGGAAGTAAGGAGTGGGAAATTTTTAATGACGAAAATAACCTACAATCACTACTTAATGGAACAAAATAAATTAATACATGAGAAGTCGATTAAAGATGAATCGATGAGATGGGAAGATATGGTCAGTCAGGGGCGTTCCAATATTTTCTGTAAAAAATTAAGTAAAGGGAGGCAATATCATTTTTCAAAAAAAAAAAAAAATATTTATTTGAAATATATATTTATTACTCTAATTTAATGAGTATAACAATGGTGACGACGCAAAAGTAGTTTGTTCATTTATAAGGTTAGAATTAGGCAAAAATTTATATCGATTAATTTCAAGGATTTTTGTTTATCTAATTTCAGTGATTTGTTATTGTAATGCAGGATTTTGTAGTTTATAGTAAAATCACATGAATGTTTATTTTGGAACAAATGGTTTCCAAAAGTAGAAATCTCATCGCCTTTTTTGGCACAAGCTAAATGTTCCTTAAATCTAGTATGAAAGGATCTTCCTGTTTGACCAATATACCTAGCCTCACAGGAATCACATTTTAGAAGATAAATACCACTTTGGCTTAAAATATTAATTTTGTCTTTCGTGTTAACTAACATTCGACTAAGATTATGATTGTTATAAAAAGATTACATTAAAAAGTTTTTTGTCTAACTTCTTGGATATGTTTTCAGAAACTCGGCCTAAATAACTTAGTTTTACCCAACGTTTTTCAACGGAGGGAACATCAATCATCAAGCTCGAGGTTACATTTAATAAAGCTAATTTTTTAGTTTTTTTAAAGACAAGTCGATCAATCAACTTTGCATCGTATCCATTGTTAAGTGCGATCTGTTTAATGGTGTTTAATTCTAAATTGAAATTTGATTCTGTCATAGGAATTGTCAACAAGCGATGAATAAAGGAATGAAAAGTTGACAACTTATGTGAAATGTGGTGTCTAGACGAGCTACTTATGATATTGTCACTAAAAGTCTCTTTTCTGTAAATACTGAAACTATGACGATTATTAATTAGTTCAACGGTTAAATCTAAAAAGTTTATTTTATGCATACCCAATTCCATTGTGAATTGAATTGAACTATGAATCTTATTCATATTATTCAAGAAAGTATGCAGTTGCCTTTCGGTACCTCCCAAAGTACTAAAATATCATCTACATATCTATACCAATAGATGATATTTTTAAAAAGATCTAATTTTGAAATTTTTGATTCAATCAAATTCATGAAAAAATCAGCTAAAATTGGTGACAATGGACTACCCATTGCCAAACCATCCAACTGTTTATAAAATTTATCTTTAAATTTAAAATAATTTTGATCTATGCAACAGTTAATGATTGATTTTACATCTGTAGCCAACCGGGGATTAAGATTTTTCATATCTATGAAATCAACAATCGCTGACTTTAGGTCAGATATAGGCACACTAGTAAATAGGCTCACTACATCAAATGAAACTAGCTTCGCGTTCAAAGGTACTGATAAATCTTTAATTTTTTCTACTAATTGAATTGAGTTTTTAATCCCGAATTTGGGGGTGAATCCCAACTTATGTTTGAACAAGGAATTAGCAATCCCTGCTAATTTATACGACGGTGCAGCATTAAAGGAAACTACTGGCCTTAAGGGCATACTTTGTTTATGAATTTTTGGTAACCCATACAGTCTAGGGCACTGTGGGTTCATTTGTTTGTGCCTTTTTTTAAAAGGCTCTGTAGGAAAACACGTATTTGCTTCATCGATAACTGTTTTTACGGATTCAGAACTAGATGCAGTTGGATCACGTTTTAATTGAATAAACGCTGGACCCGACAAGACATCCTCCATTTTTTCATCGTAAACACCTCTATCCATGATAACAGTAGTGTTACCTTTATCAGCTTTTGAAATTATTAAGTTATTAGAATTTAATTTTGTTTTGATAGACTTTACGATACGCGTTTCAAATTTACTAGTATTTACAATATTTCGAGATTCCTTTTTTAGAATAGTTGAGCATTCATATTTAATGGCCATATTCGATCGTATAGCCAGATCAGCATCGATCGCAAGATTTTCTAAATCTTTTGAAGTTATTTTAACATTAGGGCAATATTTCAAACCTTTATTTAAAAGGCTCATTTCATTAGGATCAAAATTGACTGAAGTTGTATTAACAACCCGTTCCGCAAAAGATATTTTCTTCTCTACTATGGTATTTACAGAATATTCTGACTTTTTAGTTTCAGACAAATGATTTAACTTTTTCTTTTGGTTCAGAAAGGTTTTATGGATAAAATTTTGGACCTCAAATCTAATTTTTTCATCTAAGATGTCAAACTCGACTGAGTGAAGTTTGCTAGTCAACAAAGAATGGATATAAAATAAATATACACTCACCGCATCCCTGACACAGTACCATCTCTTCATTTCAGCTTTTATCCATGTAAGCTGCGCCAATTTTAGAGCTTTTAGAGCAATCGGTGAATTGGACTTCGTTTTGATGTTCACGTAGTTCGGTATAATGATGTAAAATCAATCATTAACTGTTGCATAGATCAAAATTATTTTAAATTTAAAGATAAATTTTATAAACAGTTGGATGGTTTGGCAATGGGTAGTCCATTGTCACCAATTTTAGCTGATTTTTTCATGAATTTGATTGAATCAAAAATTTCAAAATTAGATCTTTTTAAAAATATCATCTATTGGTATAGATATGTAGATGATATTTTAGTGCTTTGGGGAGGTACCGAAAGGCAACTGCATACCTTTTTGAATAATATGAATAAGATTCATAGTTCAATTCAATTCACAATGGAATTGGGTATGCATAAAATAAACTTTTTAGATTTAACCGTTGAACTAATTAATAATCGTCATAGTTTCAGTATTTACAGAAAAGAGACTTTTAGTGACAATATCATAAGTAGCTCGTCTAGACACCACATTTCACATAAGTTGTCAACTTTTCATTCCTTTATTCATCGCTTGTTGACAATTCCTATGACAGAATCAAATTTCAATTTAGAATTAAACACCATTAAACAGATCGCACTTAACAATGGATACGATGCAAAGTTGATTGATCGACTTGTCTTTAAAAAAACTAAAAAAGTAGCTTTATTAAATGTAACCTCGAGCTTGATGATTGATGTTCCCTCCGTTGAAAAACGTTGGGTAAAACTAAGTTATTTAGGCCGAGTTTCTGAAAACATATCCAAGAAGTTAGACAAAAAACTTTTTAATGTAACTTTTTATAACAATCATAATCTTAGTCGAATGTTAGTTAACACGAAAGACAAAATTAATATTTTAAGCCAAAGTGGTATTTATCTTCTAAAATGTGATTCCTGTGAGGCTAGGTATATTGGTCAAACAGGAAGATCCTTTCATACTAGATTTAAGGAACATTTAGCTTGTGCCAAAAAAGGCGATGAGATTTCTACTTTTGGAAACCATTTGTTTCAAAATAAACATTCATGTGATTTTACTATAAACTACAAAATCCTGCATTTCAATAACAAATCACTGAAATTAGATAAACAAGAAATCCTTGAAATTAATCGATATAAATTTTTGCCTAATTCTAACCTTATAAATGAACAAACTACTTTTGCGTCGTCACCATTGTTATACTCATTAAATTAGAGTAATAAATATATATTTCAAATAAATATTATTTTTTTTTTTTTGAAAAATGATATTGCCTCCCTTTACTTAATTTTTTACAGAAAATATTGGAACGCCCCTGACTGACCATATCTTCCCATCTCATCGATTCATCTTTAATCGACTTCTCATGTATTAATTTATTTTGTTCCATTAAGTAGTGATTGTGGGTTATTTTCGTCATTAAAAATTTCCCACTCCTTACTTCCTTATTGATTGCTTAGAGCTCTAATGGATTATTGATTTACCATAATTGTAATTGTAATTCTTAATAAGTGATTGTGAACATTTAATTTTTATACTAATTTACTTTATTTGTATCAATATTGTATGATTTTATGTAAATTGTTTCCTAGTTCTTGTACCCATGGTTTTGTACACCTGCTACCATTAACTCAAATTATTTTTTTGTTTTGTATAAATAGACTTGTTTGTAAATTGTATTCTATCAGTTGATAATGCTCGCGATGAGCGAAACCGGTCCTGATCAAAAAATATATTGTGGAAATAAGTACTAAAAAATGTGTTTTTATTATTTAAAAAAAAAAAAAAATTATGTCAAAAGTATTAGGTTTAAATATTTAAAACATTGATCTCCCCTAGAGTCACAAATCAGTTTTAAACTTAACTCCCAACTTCGCAATATGACACTCCATGACATGTGACAGTAATGGCACTTGCTAACTCTTCATTGATTGCTGGCTTCGATTCGTCACAGTAATGGCGATTACAAGTAAGTTATTTGCTGGGAATATATATGTTAGAGCGATTATGACAGCATTGTACATTTCATTGTGTTTTTTAATGTTGTGAAACATTCCTAAAGCATCTGGCTTCCATAAAATCCAACCCAATTATTTTGTATTGCTCTATTTATTTCTCTATATGGAAAGAAAACATTTCTAAAAATAGCAACGCGGTAAGATTTAATTTGTACCAAAAACATCCACGTCGATTGGGTTAAAACAAGATATAACAAGAGCGATCACCTAACTATCTCTCTTCGTCTGCTTTCCTAAGGGTGTTGAACCAACTAAGTAAGAAACAGTTGTAATTATATGTTCTTCATAAGAAGGCCATATACTCCACATTGCTAACAAGCATGACTTAAAAAAAACTGTCAAATATCTTAGGATAGTAATCATTAAAAAAAAAAACAACATTTAAATCGATTTCACACAATTTATTCAATTATATTGCTATATATTATTTTTGTTTTGTAGTCCAATTCCTGAACATGATATAATATTTGAGTTGCCATCTTCTGCAATGGTAAACTTAGCCTGTAAAAAAAACATAAATGACATTAGAAACTGTAATAGTATCAATATTTATTGATGTAGTTTAATTCAAACCAAATATAAACCGAAAGCCTTTCAGTATCAATCATATGGCAGCAAATTGTACACAGCATTCATGTCATCTCAGTTTTGTCTCAACATTCACACTTCAAGAAACTCGGTATAACTTCCAGACATTGGCCAAGTGATGACCAGGTTAACAAAGATAATACAAATTTCGTCCACCATTACAATTAACGCCCATTGAAGCTGTAATGATCTTCAAGTATAACCTGAAACCTTCAGATTGTAGACATTGATAAAATTATGAATTTCGAATAACCTTGGTAAATTTTTCTGCAATGTAGATAGCTGTTTTTGTATGCATAGTAACTTCACCAACTCGAATTGATGAAAGGCCTGCAGCAAGTGCCATGAAGATTATCAATTGATCCTGAAACAATAATTAATAACACTTTTCAATTACATTTTTCTTAAAAACTTATGCTAAAGTAACACATAAAAACTATGACAATTACAGAGAAGCTGCAAATGCACCCGTATAAAAATAATCACATTTTTCGCGTTGAAAAATTTATGAAAAGAATATTTTACATATCAAGAATTCAAATTTGTATTAAATTTCACCAAACACCTTCAGTTGATATAGTGAATTATTATTTCAAGTATTTAAATAATGAATACTTTATTTTCTTTATTTGATTTTATCATGTGTTGTTTAATCCGTGAGCGATTTTATTATTGTAGCGTTTTTTCACTGCACGGTTTTATCCTGTCCATTTTTATTTGTACTCCTTTATCCTATCGAGTTTTTACATTCACTTTAAACAATATATAGGTATCAGACAACATAGAACACGATACATACATAACATGAAATAGTAAACGTTTTGAATTACCTGTGTGTAAGAATCAACGCAAGCATTTTTGGATAACGTGTCGACAATCTGCTGAGCAGCCGAAGATCCCACCGAATTAGGATCCATCCCTCTTTTGCCTAATCCACTGCCACCTATGACGCAACCGCTTGTAGTCTCGCAAACTAGACTGGAAAACAGAATCAAATTATATCTTTTTTTTACCAAATACAATTAAGTTATTCCCATTGTTAACCATTCATTATAACCAATATATCTAGACACATAGGCTGTGTGAATATTTCAACTTTTTGACGACTATAGCTGCAATTTTTTGTCTAGTCTATTATCAACTTTGTTTTCTATTTTTATTATTTCTTCGAATATGCATACTAATCATCTATTAGTGAATTTTGGCACATATATTTTTTTCATGTTTGTGTCATGCAAACAAAAGAAATTATGATCATATAATATCAGATGTAACTTCCATATTGTTTCTGTAGCTGTTTTTCTGGAATCGATGTGCATATAGAGTTATATAAACTCAGAACACAATAAAAATCTATGCCCAAATGAAAAGTAACAGCTTCTAAAAAAAATATTTAAAAGTAATGATGAATTAATTCATATACATTTTTAACTATTTACTACTTCAAATAATGCTTTTTTACTTTTGTGTACAAAAAATAACTCATAACTTAAAAGGTTAAAGCAAATTTTATAAGTTATCAATCAAATGGAAATATTCCAATTAGTGTTTTGAAAAATGTTTCAACTGCAGCAGGAAAACCCCTATGACAGGTTCAAATATTTCATATAAATTGATTTATAAGATTCAATTTCTTGTGATATAGTTGTATGTTATTTGCATTTTTTTTTAATCAATCTTGAATGACTTTAATATTAGAATAAACTAAGTTAATCTATTAAGGATACAACTCATGCATCACACCAAATGACACAAGTAGTGCAATAAGAATGTTCTCAAAAAGTATGTAAGTAAGGCTATTAACACATTATTTGCGGGTGAGATTCGCACTACGCTAATAGGTTAGTGCGGGCATAAAATCAATGTCACGCGTAAAAAACACATTTACATAAAATGCCATACTTTTTAAAATACCCAACATATTTAAGTGATTTTTTCAATATGGTACTCACCAAGTATAGCACCACCAGTTTATTAAATAAATATTCATGTTTCCGCAAATAATACTTCTTTCAGACATAAAACATTTCAATATATATGATAAAATAAAGGATCTTTAATAATCAACATTTAGGCGCACAGTATGTCATGCATTTATTTTTGACCGTCATAAAAGTTTGTTTTATGGGCAACTTATCACAGCAATTAGTTGAAAAAACAATTGGTAATATGGAAAAACGTCTCCGGGATTCATATAGAACAGTTAAATATATGGGCGGTGCATGTGAGGCATTCAATGTCAAGCTTGTTTGCACTATTTCATAATTTATGACCTACAGATGTTCTTTTGAGTAGAGACAAAGGACTTTCCAGAACACAGGCCCCAGAATAATGTGTATTTTGTAATTTTAATTTAAATTATATGTTGATATTTCACATTTAAAAAATAAAATATTTTTCATATTGTATAATCATCAAGGCAATAGTTTTACATATTTATTTTAATGAAAATACTAATTTAATTGAATATACTTTTATCAGAGTATAGTGTAGATGGAACACATGAAATTAAAATTTATATTCTCACTGAAAGTGGTTCACACCATGAAGCAGAATTGACATGGAAGAGTTTTTATGTTATATCCAAAAATGAAACATAGTTTGTGGTCACCCTGTTTCATAAATATGGTTCATTTATGTAAACCTAGGTCATATCAAACCTCCTAAGCAAGATAAACTAAAATGCTTGTGAAAAAAAACAGGTATTAATACCTTTCCCGACGTTTACCACCAGACGATGTAAAAGGTATTAATACCCTTCTTGCAGTTGACCGGCAGTCGGCATAACGGGTATTATTACCTTTCCCGCAGTGAATGTGTTAAGTCAAAAAGAAAATACACAATTGTAAAATAGAGAATTTTACATCATGATTAAAACTTACATGATGCCATTTGCATTGTGAGGTGCCATTTCAGTAGACTCTTTGTAAGACTCTATATTTATTTGACACCCATTTAATTGAGTTTTCAATATTCTTTTTGCTCCATCTTCCATGTGATATGCAAGCTAAAAATGTAAATAATTTCATTTATTTAGTTATTTTTTTAAAGAATGGTTGCTCCTCAAAAGATATCTAGCAGTAATTGTCAACCTAGAGTGTACACATCCATTGGAGTGTGAAAAAATATTTCTTAGAGTGCGAAAGACAGTTTAATATCTCCATAAATGTTATATAAATTTTGAAACTGCCTCATGATATTAGAGCAAATTCCTATATCAAGTGACACACAATAAACAGTTAGCATTGGTTATATATCAAAGGAATTAATTACAATGAAAAAACACAAATCCTAAGGCTAGGATACAAATAAACAATTAAATAACTTTCAATAATATTGATTTGATAATAGTGTCATTCAATTGCCTGTGGTAAGTTTAAATGAATACTAAATACTGTTAATGAGTCTATCTAGATCATTAGTGATAAAACATGTGGAATCGTAAAAAGTTTTTACAATTCAAATTTGATATTGAAATTCCATCAAGCACCTTCAGTTGATATCATAAATCATACTATTAAAATATTTTGTTGCCTGAAAAATATTGATTTTTTTTATTATTATAGGCATTGAATAACTGGTTATCAACGTATATCATTACAATACTGGCAGAAATTGCTAAGTACCCAAATTGACAAAAAAACTACATATTGAAATTCTTCGATATCAATTATTCATAATGAGAAATTTTCAATCTATTTGATATTGTTCTTAAGGATAAAAAGTTTATTTCAAAGCTTTTTAGAAACTAATTCATTGAAATACTCTAGTAATTAACTTTCTACATTTTACTTAGCACAAACGTTTGTTTCATCAAATATTTACCTGTATCGGTAGGGTTCCTGCAGCATAACTCCACCCGTTTAAACATTTAGGTGTGCCGACTTCGGTAATATTCACATGTGTTAGGGATCTTATGGGTGATATGTTTGCTGTCACATGTCCACCACCTTTGGGATAATATCCTCTCCGATGCAATTCAAAATCGAATGTTGCACCAAACTTTTCCATGTTTCGGCGGAATACTTCTGTAGTGAAATCCACCTGAGGTGCCATCTCAGCATTTGTGCCGCCTCTCAATTGAAGAGTGACTGGAGCATTCGCATAAAGCGCACATGGCAACGCTACCTGAAGAAGCAGACTGACAGATCTAAAATAAAAAGGAAGAATTGCATACATACAATTATTGGGAATCGGCGTATACTAGATATAAATAAAAATTTCCTGCTATATATGCAAAACATTCTTAAAGTGTGAAAACCAGAGATTCAAGATGATTCTTTTCTATACAGGAATGGAAGTAACTCATTCATTAGAAAGATTGAACTGTTTCACTTTTAAGGTGTTAACTGTCACTTCTTGATGGAAAGGCATTATATTTTAAATAATAAAAACACATTTTTTAGTACTTATTTCCAATTTATTACTTATTTCCATTGGAAATAAGTACTAAAAAATGTGTTTTTATTATTTAAAAAAAAAAAAAAAAAAAAAAAAAAAAAAAATTGAACTGTTTGTTTATTTGCAATAAAACTTTCACATTGTGAACAGTTTATCAGTTGAATAAGTTCTATATTATTATATCTCCATCCAATTATGGGAACTCTGTTGATATTAGATTGAATTTTCTTTTCAATAAGTTATGTTTACAGACCAGAAGTCAAGTGGTGGCATTCCATCCCTTGATTCTATTTAGTTACTCAAGATTTTCGTCGATCAATTGTTTCATTATGCTCTTTAAATCAATTCCGATGGTTTATTTTTTAAAATGTTAAATCTTTGTATGATTCCACATGTTTGTCATTTGCGCCAGGTTCCGCCTTTCGGCATCTTCAGGCACAGATCACACGGATGCAACAGAGCATTTTTATTTGTAAACTATATAATAAAACCTTTTTTTTCATTATTGAGCTGAATATGCATATAGTGCATTCATATGCCTATAAAATGTCTTTAGTTTACTTGGAAATTCACTCTGGTGATTTACTAAATGTAGCAACAGTCACAGATACATTCAAATATGTGTCAATGATACTTTACAATACAATCTACCTCTCTTACTGCTGCTATAAAGAAACATGATCGAGATATAATACATTTAATATTACAATAAATGGCTTGATAGTGTCAATCTATACATAAAGTTTTATTGTTTCATTGAATTAGTTTTTACCCGGCAGTATGAGTATCGGCAAAATATTCTCCTCCTTTGATTTGGCTAGGAATAAATTCAACTTCAGTTGATCCAATTTCAGCACCACGGACACGTGCATTGCACATATCTTTCACTAATAGTATTCCTAAAAAGAGAAGCTTTATTAAACATTGTATTTAAATTTTAAATAATAAAAACACATTTTTTTTAGTACTTATTTCCACAATATATTTTTTGATCAGGACCGGTTTCGCTCATCGCGAGCATTATCAACTGATTATCAGTTGATAATGCTCGCGATGAGCGAAACCGGTCCTGATCAAAAAATATATTGTGGAAATAAGTACTAAAAAAAATGTGTTTTTATTATTTAAAATATAATGCCTTTCCATCAAGAAGTGACAGTTAACACCTTAAAAGTGATTGTATTTAAATACAAACCACAACATTTCTAATACATAATTAAAATTGATCATTTTGCAAAACATATTATCTTTTTGTTTGTCAATAAAAGCGTAAATGTCTACAAATACAATGAACTTTCATAAAGTTTATGTAAAAAACATCAATCAATTAGAAGCAGGAGAAAATGTATTGACATTGTTTTATTAATATGGCAAAGTAATCCAGGCACTCTGCTTTAACCGCTTGAGTACTGTAAAATTTTAAGCTAGGTGACATTCGTATACTGCGAGTTTTCTTTTATTAAAAAAAAAAAGCTTATCGAATTAATGAATAATCCTATTGTTTTATTTATAAATTGACATATATTGTTTGAATTTTTAATATCAAAGAGTCGAAATTTCAACTTTCCTTTTTTTAATGGTTGTCACTAGCATTTATAATATTTTATAAAACATTAATCAAAAGTAAATTAGAGTTTGAATAATTAAAATTGAATAATAGGGACAGGAACAAGCGTGAACATGCACATTCGAGCAAAATCACAAGTAATCTGACCCAAGTAAACAGCAAAACATGGAATATGAACATATTTCTGGAGTTCAGGTATCACAAAAGACCCAAATGGTGAAACTTGGCCAAGGCATACAGTTAGACTTGCATTATTTCACTTCACAATTATTTAAGCTTTATAATTATTTACGCTTCAATTGTATGGATTATCTAGAAAGTGACACGCCTAGCGAACTCTCGACGTTGACTTCTATTGAATTTGATTGTTCAGTAATATTTATTATCAGGAATGACACAATTGTTTTCTCCATGATAATATGTGGATGTCGATAGCAATATGTGAAAAAATAACACGCTATTTCCAGATGGAATATTTTATACATATTTTTAAATGTCTGTGGACACATATGTCCCTACGATATTCGCGTCGTCCCCGCCTAGAGCACACATATATCCTCGCGGTACTGAAAAGTTAAGACATGCAGTTATCTGTCCAGGAAATAACATGTATTAGGACTAGAAAAAATAAAAATACAATAAAATGAGGCATTCATGATTTTATTTATATTTAATACGCAATATTGCTATGATTTTATCAAAACTTTCATGCAAAATTAAGTTTGCCGAAACTATCTTATCTCATCATGATTAATGCAAATTTCAATAATAAGAAATAATCTATAATAATCATGATTGATCATTAATTGATACCATTCAATTGACATCATCACTGCATAATAATTATCAATAAAGATTCCGTGACCTCGCTGGAAAGTCGAATTACGGTTTTTAGCAAAAAAATCAACAACAATAAATAAGGCTTATTCATGAACGTTATTGATAAGTTGTACTAGCTGAAAACTGTCAAATACACATTCACAAAACATACATTCGATCCGCCGTTGTATTGGATTATAATACTATACTTTGAAAATTAAGTGTTGGAATAAAAAATTATTGGGACATTAGTACTTACTTATGTACAGGAAATGTTTTTGAGAAATCAATATGAAAATAAAAGTATTTTAACCTTTTAAATGCTGTGCTGCCAATCCTGGTTTACTTCTTCCAGCACGTATTTTGCAAATCCTTATTGCAACTCCACAAAGAGCGCTCAATGTCACTGACATGCGCAATATTTGACCCCCCTTCGAAGAAAATATTTAAAATAATAATAGAAAAATTATTTTGTAATATATTGATTGCTAGCATCATCAATGCTCACGAATATATTATTGTTGGAAATTAAAATAATTTTATATAAAATAAAAAATGTGCAAACACTGAAATTTGCTGAAAATCTAACAAGTTATATTTAAATATTGGAAAAAAGCATTAAACAATTATAAGCAAATATTCATAGTTTTTCCGCATTTTATTGGTTCTCTGAAAAGTGGTAAATGAATATTTCCAGTATTCTAAATAAATAAAGATATATTTAATTATCTTGAATGCATTTTTTATTGAATTAACACGAATTATACATTCAGCTATTAACAGCTATTTCCCTGGCTATGTTGAAACAATTATACTCCACACACATTGCTAATAATAATATACATACACTCATGGAATGTCATGCAGGTACATTTAAAAAAGATAAACATTCAATTGGTAGCTTCAGAAAATAAATCATTATTTTTAAATGACAGAATATTATATAGATCAAAATATTGAAAGACATAATTACCCCCTCCAGGACACTTCCGTCAATTTCAACAGTATTGCTTGCCATTTCACAAATGGATTTATTTTCGCTTTGCAGTTTAATAAGTAAAAAAATATTATCGGCACAATGTCAAATAATTAAAATTGACATACAAATGGATGCTGCCAGCACATATTATAACATTGAATGCTGCCAGTACATTTATTTTTTAATCGTGATACTTGCACATTTTGACAATTTAAAATATTTGTCGACAAAACATTTTAGAAATTAACAATAATATACATAAAAATCCATGTATATTTAGAAAAATACAACTGATAAAAATAATTTTTCTTTACTCCAAGTGCACAGCACACGTTTAACAAAAGTTTACTCAGTTACGATCTTATTTAATATGCGAACTGTATAACACAATAGAGATATCAAGCCCAAATAGATAGCTTTCAATGTCATCAAAAAATGTATGTATATTTAACAGTTTGGCACTTGGCTTGGTACACATTTTATTTAAGTATTATTTGATTAGGCTTTATTTGATTTAAAAATAAAAATACATGTGTATCTACCATTTTCAATTTTTTTAAATTTTATTTGTGTTATTAACAACTTACATTATGTTAATTTTTTTAATCAAGTACTTACTTAAGTATTTGTACTTAAATGGTAGGATGTGTTAAGATTTTATAAATTGAAATCTTTAACAAAAGCCAAAATGTGTTAATAAACGAGCATCCAGAAATTTGAACTAATTCTAGATTTGGACAACTGGTTATTTTTCATTCACTCAACTTGACACTTAACGAGGAAATAAAAATAGAAAGATAAAATAAGTATCACTCTTTCTTTACGTATTTTTTAGGATCAGGTGGTTTGAGTGGGAGTGTAAACATTACAAACATCCTCTTTTTATAAATTAATATTGAAAAAATATTTATGACAGTGTATTATATAATATGAAAGTCTGAAAATGTGGAACAGAAAATTTTTGTATAGTTTAGGTTGATAATAAAACTTGAAGAAAAAAAATACGCAAATTTTATGATTCACTTTTTTTTATTAAGTATTAAGTTTATTTAAATATAAAATCTATACTATCAAAATATTTTTTTTTTAATCTTACCTAACTTTTTTAACCTTTCACTGATTACAATATATTTATTTTAATAGACACAACCGTAAAAATATTAATTATGTACAATATCCAGGACCACTTGGAGGTTGAGCTCGAACACCTCGCTTCTTCATCCGGCAGTAATGTTCTTCAAGACGGTTTCTTGCCGCACTAACATTATTTATGCTTTCACTGGACCATAATTTTTCGGCTGTAGCGCTGGCCCGAGGGAAAATTCTGTAAAAGAATCAAAGTATTATTTAACTCAATGATAATTTTGTAGATTATTAGTTATTACATTGATAACAATTAAGTTTTTAGCTCTACAATGATTAAATTTATTTAAAAAAAGCTAAGAATGTAAAAAATTCTTGCTGAATATTATACATTATGCTGGGTCTTTGGTGCAGTGGTTAGTATATATGCCAGTTCTCATAGGCTCGAATTCCAGTAAAAAAAACCATTCTTTTTTCAATTGAATTTTCAACTCTGATTGTAAGATGTCTAATAATTCTTTTCCACATATCTTATTCTAAAATACAAGGCATAAAGAGAGTGGTTAGTTAACCGCTTGTCATGTTTCAACCCTATCTCTTTTATTCATATCCTATCTGTAAAAGATATGTTGATTAATTGAGTAGCAAGCAATCAGTACCCATAGACAACCTTCCATTAAGATATCTCAACAGAAGGTCATATGCTCCACATTGGTAGCACATGGATTTAAAATAATAAGTTTTTCATATGGACACCAAGGAAACACATAGATAAAAACTTGTTAATGTATGGTTATTGTAATGTGATGTAGGCATGAAGTTTTTTTAGAGTGGGCTTGCTTATTAGTGTTACATACCTGGTTAAAACATTACTGTCATCTACAACTTCTGACCACATACAAGCTTCTCCGCCAATGACTAGCTGCTTCTGTGCATCAGTTCCAGGGAAATCATGAGGATCGCAGTCATAGAATTTGGCCCAGTCTCCACCATTTGATAAATGATCAAGATACCAGCAAGAGCTCAATAAGGCTGGAAGTCCTTTCTCTGTAATCTAAAAATAAAGTGTCTTTTAGTTTGTTAGTCACTATATAATTTATCAATTAAAGGTTTTCCATCCAAAGACACATTGTAATATCTCAAAGATTTCTTCCCAAACATTTTAGAACAAATCAGTTTTACATTGAAAAAAATCATATTATTCTTCAAATGATATCAAAAAGATATTTACCGGTTCTAAAAATATCAAAATATACGATGATTAAATAAATAAATTAAATTAACTGATTGATTCAATTACTTCATTAATATCCTCAGGCCTGAAACTTTTGGATCTTTTTTTGTATACTGCAAATGATTATTTACTTACATTGGACAACAGTTCCCTCTGATCTCCAGTCCATGCGTGTACAACTGTTCCTTCTGGTAAATTAACACCATTCAAGAATACTTCTTGCCACACAATGGATTTAGCACTCAAATTATCTACAATGTCAACTATTTTTTGAATGTAAACTTCTTCCAATTTTTCAAATGTTTCTATTTGATTTTCCTGCATGTATTTTGTAATGTTTGGGTTGCTCTCCCTGTAAAGAAAATGTAACCCATTATTATTTAAAAAGAGACTGTGAAAAATAGCAATCACCTTCTTGATGTTGAAATTTTAATTCTAATATTATAAATTTTTAGTCCAACAGTAAAACGGTGAGAAGAGTTTTAATTCAGAAATCTTCATAGACAATAAGAATATTATACACCAATGACTATTTGTCCTTCTAATCTACATTATTCATTTTAAAACCAACTCTTAACTCAACTACTGAGTTATGTTTTAAAATATTTAATGTAGGTATATATACTTTCAGCACATCAGTATTTGTAACATAGGGAACAGGCTGTCATTTCATTTAGATGCAAATTATTGAGTCATCATCAAATTATATTACATTCATTGTTGGAAGTGATATTTCACATAAACACATTAAGTCAAAGAATGGTTTTATCTTATATGCATGGAGTAATGATATTTTTTTTTAATCAATATTATTAAATTTGTTTTAGCTGCCATTTTGTGCTTGCCTTGGGGTCTGTGTTTTCCTATAATTAATATCTTTGGTATACAGACAATGCTAACTATTTCTGGTAAGTCAGTTCTGTTGCATCCGTATCATATAATGCCTGAAGATGCCGAAACGCGAAACCCAGGTTGCTAGTGACAAAACATGTTGAATCTTACAAAGTTGTAACAATTCAAATTTAGAACCAGTATTATAAAAAAAATTGTTAAATATTTTATGCCATTCATGCTTGTCTAATGCTATGAACTTTTTTTGAATCAAATTTTTTTTTTAAATCCTCCACAATTTAAAAATTAAGTTACTAAGCAGAAACGGAATTTGCAGTCCCTACATTAGCTTTCTGGTGAACACAGCTCACATGGTTACATAATCGAACAGCAAAAATAAATTTCATAGATACTCTTTTTTGTGCAAACAAAAAAACATGCAGCAGGATAATCTTATCAAATGAAATAACATGCTTTACTTTCATTATCTTTCCAAGTGACGTGACATGCCTATAGAAAATAAATGAGTAGATATTAACTATTTAAAAGGACCCATATCTAAATAGCGGATGTGTCTAGAATAAAAATAAATTCATTATTATGTGTGAACTTTAAAACAACATAATGAATGAACAGCAATAAAAAAATGCAGATAATTATTTGCACATGGATGCATATGGTGAACTATCAAATCCATGGAATAAAAAATTTAAAGCAAATATTGCTGTTTCGTGGACAGAGATAAAAAAAAATATTTCATTTCAGAAGTTGCTCTATTTTGGATTCCCTTTTTCTCCTCACAACGTAACCTTAGACAGTTTAAAAATATAAATTGCTTGTTTTGATGAGGAAAGTCCTGTGTTGCAGTATTGACCATTATAAATTCCACTAAAAATTTTGGATTGGTAATTTACCAGCAATCAAAGTCGACTTCGTCACCTCCAAGGTGGACGTAGGGTTCCGGGAACACTTCCACTACTTCCTTGAGCAAGTCTTTCATGAATGTATAAACGTCTTGGTTAGTAGGATCTATGGGACCGAGATCACCATTGGGTAATCCATTTTCTCCATAGCATTTGGTCAGGAGTTGAGGGTAGGCCACTCCCCATGATCTAGTATGACCTTAATAAAAAGCAACATTTTTTTAGTTTCTTGTTGCTATTGAATAGCACAGTTTATAACAGCACTTTCTTTACCAGTGATGGCAAACCTTCAAATCTGAAATAATTTTAATAACCACTTATTTGATAATAATGATTCGAGTGAATTTTTACAAGATCACCTATTATAAAAATGAATAAAATTACTCATTTACAAGCCATTAGGTTATATATTCTATTACATTAATTTTCCCAAATTTGAATGTCATTATAACAAAATCAGTAGTTATTAAAATTATTTACGATACGCATTTAGCTCCTAATCTTAACACTTTGTGGTCGGGCCCCTCGAGCAATATACTCAAGCATGTAGCGGGCGTTTTTTGCGATTAGCGCAAAAAAATATTACTTTCTTAAAATCGGCACAACTTCTAAACCAAACAATATTTTTGATTGAAATTTTCAAGGAAATGATATGTGACATTTGATCTTTAAAAATAAATTATAAGCACTCTGATTACATCTTAATTTCATTATATTTCTAAGCTGAATATAAAAACCTTTTCTCAATTATGTAAATGGCACTCCACATCTCATCAATATTAATTTTTTAAAACATTCTATGTAAAAGATAATATATTTATTCTTACTATATAATTATATAATAAATAATAATATATACTTGCAATTCCTGCAAGTTTAGAGCCACTGGAAGTTTGAAATCTGAATGATGTAAATCGAGTAACATGCGTCTCCGAATAGGAACACTCGGGCTTATAATAACTCATGAGTTTTATTGCCACTTGTCAAAAAAGGTCTTTGTCGTATAGCCGTGCGTTTGTTTTCACGCCGAAATACAAGCCCGAGAGAAGACGGATCCCGAAAACGACCGACAGGATACAAAAACGAATTTTATCGGGTTCCTCAAACAAACGACAGTCCTCAAAAAACGAAATATTTCGTTACCCGACCATAAAGTGTTAAGATGTCTATCTTTTTTAGTGCAAAGTTAAACTAACTATCAGTTTTATTCCAGCCGTGATATAGAATGTCTGAAAATGTCAAAAGGTGACAAAAAGTGTTTTGTTGTCAGTCACAAAACATGTGAAAATGTACAATTTTTGAATGTTTCAAATTTAATATGATAAGAAGAATAAAACAAACTATTTTGACTAATTTAGTTAAAATGTAATTTGTCTAACTTATATATTATTAAATGTTTACATTACCAGGAGTATCAAACTCGGGCATCACTCTAATTCCTCTCACTCTTGCATATTCAATCAATGCACCAACATCGCTTGGTGTATATACGAATTGTGTATCATAGGCACCTCTTTCACTGTAAAAAATAGGTTATTTATATTTCTGTCTTTGTCATGATGTTTTGTCATGAAAAGATACATAAAATAACATTGCTTCTTGATTTTACAATGAACATCAAAACCATGAATATCAATTTAAATGCTGTCAAACAATAAGAACCATAACTCTCATAATTGAATAATCAAAGCTTTCAGCATTCAAAAAGATTCAAAGAAAAACATAACCATCATATTATTTATCAAATATAAATATATATTTTATCTTTAGCTTTGAAAAAATCGTAAGCAGTTAAATACTTTGTTGACAAAAATTACCTGGCGGTATAGTTTATGACCAAGACACTAAATATCAACTTGATCAACAAACTCAAATTGGAAATATCTGAATTTGATATTGACCTTGATAAGAACCCAGAACCACATGATACTGATGATATACAAAGACTGACTTTTCATTTTTACAGAACTATTCTTTGGGTTAACATAGTGCAATCAAAATGTAATTTAATGTCATTAACTATGATTAATTTCATTCCATTTGTGTTGATGAAACCAAATTGTATCTTTGGACTTCTTACTTCAAAAGATATTTTATTTAGGAAGTGCAGGTGAAAAATAACGGGTGATATCTTCTGCAATTAATGATATATTACATATTTTTTGGTGTTTACCTCAAAGATGGGAACATTCTGCTTTCGAAGGGGAAACTCTGGTCATCGACAATGTGCCAATGGAAAACATTCAGTTTGTTAATAGCCATGCCGTCAAGGATTTCGCGGATGTTTGATACCGAGATAAAATGGCGAGATGTGTCCAGAAGAAGTCCACGATGAGTAAAACGAGGGTAATCTTGAATTTCTGTTGCATTCAGAATCATATCCTGGAAAAAATTTAATTATTCCTATATAATTTGTGATAGCGTAGTCAATGTCCACATTCTCCCCCAGCGATTGACAATCGACCAGTCCTGATCTAGTCCTATGTTTTATAATAACTTTCTTCATAAAAGCGAAGCGAAAAAATTAACAATCAGTTCTCGTTCCTACTGGTTTTATTGAGGAAGTGTGATTATGAATTGATACCCTTCACATTGGTAGCGGGAATATTTTAGATTCGGGTACAGAATTTTGAACAATGAATTAATTTTGAAAGTATCATGTTATTATGAACTATTTTCATAGCTATTTGCATTATCACAATAGCAATCAAACAGCTTAATTAACAAATTAGTTTAAACACGGACAAGAAATAGCAATGTACTTAAGTTCTACAAAATTTACAAGATATATAGTTGATTGCTATATCGGCTTACGTCTTCATCAGAACTATATTTAAACCTAAATTTACTTATCTATATATAGCTGTGTAGAAAAGGTACACAATACATATTCTCTTCCGTTTTAACATCGCTGTGTTATAATGGAGTTCTACCAAGTAAATGACCATTCGATCAATAAACTTACTTTAAAAATTGAAACATTGAAAAAAATAACATTATCTTCATTCAAACATTTTAAAACTACACCCATTTCATCATCCATACAGAATATACGGATTAAAAGAATATAGTCTAGTATTAGTTAACCTCCTGCACTTTAACCCTTTGACTGCCAACATCTCAACCATTGAGACGGCTGATGGATAATATTCGAATATATAAGAGTGTTAATAGTATTAAAACTTTTGTGTTCAAGCAAATATTTATGTTGAAATATAACCCAATTTGTCCTGATAATTGTGATAATTTTGTTAAGCACCAATCCTGTTGAATTAATTTGTATAACATTCAATGTTGGCATACCCTTTACAAGGCTCAGCAGGGAATGGGTTAATAAATTTTCATGAGATAATCACCATTATTTATTACTTTTAGCCTTTATTTATTTATACCTTGCCTTATACTAATTATTATATGCCTTGCCTTTAGAATAATTTGACATACTCAACTAAGTTTTGAACACCTTGACATTAGTGACTGATTATAAATTTACAAGCTAATTCCAAAGGTTGTTTTATATTTTAGTTATATAAATCTCTTTATATGCATTTTAAATCAAAATATGCTGCCAATGATTACTTATCAGCACTAAATTTGATATTATAAGTAATATTTGAGTAAACACTCTCTAACCACATCACTGATTAACATAAGAATTCATTTTTGGAATTAATATCAAAAATGGCTATCCCCTTTCGTGACTTCTTTGGCATGCTGCTGTGCTAATAGATAAGGGAGATTTGTAATTTTTTACTTGTTACAGAGTTGACTGACATAATAACGATATCCTATCATTAATACACACAAAATTTCTTGATTTACTCTTATCACATCAAAACTTTTCAAACTTTAACAGTTCTCCATATTTGTTAGTGATTGTATCTTTTTTTCCATTAATTTCTACATTTTTATTTATCTTTGCTTAAATAAAAACCACCTTTTTCAACACAAGATGGCATTGGATTATCAGTAAGGTACGGAAAGGCCTTTAGAACATCGGTAGTCGTGTAACAACTTGACCTTTTTCGTAATGACAACAATCTTTGTTTCAATTAATCTGTCACTCTGTGAAACAGCACGCATGCACTCTCTACCAGTGCATTTACATAGAGAGAGAATTAATGTGTGAGTGAAAATAATTGTCGAGTGAAGTCTCTCTCTGAGTATCATTCACATCAAATATGTTGAGTACTACTGTAAAAGTAAGGAGTAAGGAGCAAATACTGATAGGCCACCTGGTAATAATTTCTATCCTATCATAATAGTTTTGAAAACAAAAAATTATTGAGTTGAGCACACAACTTTAAATATCGAATGATCAACATGTTCAAAGATTATTCAAAAAGTACATTGAATGCTAATTTTTAAAATAATGTACATTTCTACATGTTTTGCCACTCAAAAAGCAGATTTTGCCTTTCGGTATCAACAGTCATTCAAGCGCATAGATAAACTTGAACTGGTCTCTAATTTGTTAAACTATATTGAGGAATTCAGTAAAATATTTATCACAAGTCTAGGAACTTTATTGTGTGACCAAAAACACAACAATAAATTGGTAATGGAGGTTATGGCATCTGTATTTTAGGATGCACAATTAATAATATGCATCAACTATCTTGGGAAGGGAAAAAGGATCAATAATAAATATTAACATGTCTGGAATTATTTGTGCGTTTGAAAGACAAAATGGCTAAAAAGCAGCCCCAAATGAAGAAGAAAAGTGTACTCTCTCACAAAGACAATGCACCATGTCACAATACTATCGTAACAATGGCAAAATTGCATGAATTACACTTCAAATTGCTTCCAAATCCACTGTATTCTCTAGATTTAGCCCCAAGCCACTGTCGATTGTTTTCAAATCTCACAAAGCCAAGATATGGCTCCAATGAGGAATTGATTGCTAATACTAAAGTGTATTTTGAAGGACTAAACAAATCGTTATATAAAAAGGCACAAAAATGTTAGATAAGTGTTGGAATGAATGGAGAAGACTATATTGATGAATAAAGTCAAATTTTAACTAAAAGTTGTTGTTTTATTGGTCATCCTACAAACTTATTTAGTGATGTGTTATATATGTGTTCATCTTTGCACATGAAAACCAACATGCAAAAATTCAAGACCCAAGCATAGGCAGACAAAACATATGTAAATGAACAGAGTTGAATAATTTAATGTAACCTAGTAAAATTTTTTAAATATAATAAATATTAAAATTGAATTAAATATACTTAAATATATTTCAAGCATCTCTGAACTTAGTATCTCAATAACCTTTGCTTGTCAGCGTTACATAATTGTTATTGATATCAATGACACTATTATCAGCTTTTTGTCGATTATAAATCGTAATGGTTACCATCATAAAGAGTGATTTTGGAATTTTAATTTTTCTACAATTATATGTTTACTTCAATTATGGCATCATTAAACCGAAGTAGTGTAATTATATGCTGCTAATAAATTCACTTTTTTGAGCTAGCTTGATTGTGTTTCTGATATTGTTTATTTTTTGGTTCTTCTAATGAATATTAAATAGTATTCATTTTTTCTTGCAAAAATGCCATAAATGCATCTAGTGAGTCCCCGAAAAGTGGCTTATATGTCCACAAATAATATAAAACAGTTCATTATGAAAAAGCTACGGATTTCAATAGCGTAAAAGAACAGCAGCAAAATTTAGACACTGACTGCATTTACAAATGATTTATGAATTTATGTTTGATAGAACCCCTAATGCCCAATCTTAAAAACACGGGATAACAAAAGCGATTGTTCAACAACTAGTCCTTCTTCATTTTTTTCATAATAATATTTATGACATTTTTGATGTTTTTCGATTTTTTATCTTGGCACTGAAAGAATTAAGACAGCTAAATGAAGTGTGATTATATATTCTATTATATAAGAAGCATATTTGTCTTTTGTAAAATTATAGCCTGATTTTTTTTTTTTAATTTCCCCCTTATATGTTTGATGGCAATATTACAATACTCAGTATTGAAATATCTGACTCAACACATAATGGGAGAAGAGTCAATGAACATGATGAACATCGAATTTTATGATACATTTCGTCCTAATATGTTTTTCAAGGAATTGGCGTGCATTTTCTTGTCACATTCATTAATTTTTGTGACATTAATTATATTCAAACATGGTTTTAGATATAGGAAATATAATATAATATTTTTTAAATATTTACTTGACATATTTCTGCACCAAAGAAAAGATTACTCATCTGAATTCATAAGATTAAAAAAGTATAAAACAATGCTACCCCTTTATCAATGATTGAAAAATCTAAATTTGTTCAAAAATAATCATAATTTTTTTTATATTCAATTAAAATATTACAATAGACAATAACTAAGGTCCATCTGTTCACCAAGACAATAGTAATTATTTTATTATCAGACAATCAATCTCATCACGGTGTAATTGATTACATTCTTGTCCTCATTTGTTGATTGATGTACTTTATGTGATTGATTTTGTTTTACCAAAGTAAAAATCAAAATTTTGGATGGGCTTTAGATAAAATAATAAAGAATGATAAATTATAATAATAATATAAACTGGATTTTAAATTTAAGCTACCTTATCGATTTATTTGTTTTATTGTCTTTTTTGTAAAAAAGTGATTTATTCAGGAAAATTTATTCATCTCTTGACCATTTATATCCCTAGTGACGTAATTTCCTTCATAAGGGACATTTTAATTTGAACGTCAAAAAAATTTATCATGCTAAATTCAAGACAAAAAATGAGCACTAACCGGCTCGGCAAGACAGTCATTACATAGGTGCTTGGTAGGTGAGTTATCAGCGGTAACAGTATGAGCTGAGATTGTAAAAATGAAGCAAGGATTACAGACTTGCTTAACTGAATATTTTTACGATAGTTATTTAATCGGGTCACACTTTCGTGACAAAAAAATCAAGATAAAATTTGTGACAAGATAGCGCTTACAGCTGAACGGATTCATGCGTGGGGTGAAGAATATTTAATTATCAACAAAACAAGCAATCAAGCTAATATTTGTAAGGGAACAATGGAGAAAACGTCAGCCGCACTATTGTCATACGTTTTATATGAAAGTTATCATTTTTTGCAGAAAATTGTTTTCTAAGTAAATTGCTTAAAGTATTCTTAATTATGTAAGTATACATTCAAACAAAATAAATATTAGCCGATGAAAATCACTTCATATTATTTTAGCGGCTTTTTTCAACATTTGTTTCATTGGTATAATAACTTCGTTGTTTTATCTAGAAAAGTAAAACAAAATACAATATTCCTTATCTATTATATAAAGAAATATTTATGGAATTGTTATTTTTACGTTGCATGACCAATCTTTTTGGAACATATATTATTGATGTAATGAAAACATGAAATTATTTTTCAGAATACGCATTTTCCCACTATTTTTTTATATATATCCATTTTGTTTAAATTAAATATATTTTAAATTTCACACAGCATAAATTAATTTTTTGATAATAATGCCCCTTAACGCTTTAACTACTAATGTAAAATCCCATGTAAAAGTGTCATGCTGAATATATTTGAATTATAAAATTATAATAATTCAAAGACAATACAGGCGAGTGTCGTCAGTAAGTAAAAATAACTCGACATCGGTATTTTCACGTCTTGTATTACATTGATAAATCTGCAGCAAGTTCGTACTGCGATAGTTGGTCCACACATGTATTTATTTTCAGATATACATTGATTCATGATTGTAAATATATACAATACACACATATTTCTATACAATATTATTCAAAAAGCACTTATGTTTGCTTAAAATTTACTAAATCATTTTTTTTTGATCAGGACCGGTTTCGCTCATCGCGAGCATTATCAACTGATGAAATGATTACTAAATCACTCAAAATCGAAAACTGCCATAATCAAAATCTACATAAAATAATTCTTCTGCGCTGGACTTTTCACAAAATGACATTATAGAAATAGTTATTCTAAGCGTGTTTTTAGCACGGAATGAGTTAATGCAGTGTAAAATTTAAAAAATAAAAACAATTTTTTCCTTGTATGTTCAATTTGTCGTAAATCAAACATCGGTTAGTCTAAACTACCTATACTTTCACTTGCTGTTGAAATTTTGTAGAAAAAAAAAAGAATATTTTAAAAATGCAATTATGAAAGTAGATTGAGCTCCATCAACTGACAATGTTAGACAAAATTTCTTTAATACTTACATTTGTATTTCTATCAAAATAAACCAGCTGTACAAATGATTCAAGTCCTCTCATGATTCCCCATATGGATTTACTGGTTAGAATATGGGGACTTTCCAGCTGGAATGGACTGTTTATATTGAGGGAATCTGTGGAGAGAGAATTGGAATTGACTACTTTGGAATACATATCACATTGTAACAGATATTTGACTTATTTCTGACATGACATGTTAAATGAGATTCGATAATTCAATATATAGAGGTATATTATAATGCTTTAGTGATTAACCCTTTAACTGGTAATTCCTTAACTATGGCAAATTATGGCTTGTGACATATATTATATAAATTATCTCATAGCTTTCATGTATGCGTTAATCTTTGTACTAAAATATGTTTTGAATTTTCATGATAAACTTCATAAGTTTGCTTAACATCAACATTACTGAATTCATATGTATAATATTCGATATTCGAATATCTATAAATGGCCTTAACAAGGAGTAGGCTAAAAGAAATGTTAAAGAGCTATTTACAAATATTTTATTTTATTTATTTATTTATTAATTTATTTATAACTACACGGTACAGATGTTTGCCAATAATATTTATATGTATAATAAATATAAGTCAACAGTGTGAGGCCATTGATTCATTATATTATATCATGATTAATAATTGTCAACATATAAAGTGCTGCCACTAAAGAGTGGGAGAACTCACACCATAGAACAGTGGTTTCCAACCTGGGAGGCGCCAAATTTTTTTAATAAAATAATAACTTTTCTAATTTATGAAATCGACTGAAGGTGGTGCTTGATGGAGTTTCAATATCAAATTTGAATTGTCAAAACTTTGTACAATTCCACATGTATTGTCACTAACGACCCGGGATTCACCTTTCCGCACCTTCAGGCATTCTATCATACGGATGCAACAGAACTGACGGGTTTCGGAAATTGTCAGCTCTACAAATACAAAACAATGAAGTGCTGAATTTTATATAAATACGATATCTGGATAGGAAACTTGACTGTAGAAGCAAATATAATGCTTTGATATTGCAATCACATGTTTTATCAATTAAGACAGCCATAATTAACAATTTTCTTACTTGGGTAACAAGGGTGTGCCACGGTGTGAAAGCCATAACAAAGTAAACTATACCATAGAAATATACATGAATACAATTTTAATTGAAAAATTGATGCGATTTTAATGAAATTCTTAAGTCGTATATGACCCGACCGCAAGTTGGATATGACTGATATAAATGTATAAAACACAAGCAGTATCTTAGAGGTTTTTTTTTGTTAGAAATCAATTCATCTCATTAATAAATTATTGTCTATGGTTACTTTGCCCACAAATGGGATCGTTATATAAAAAAAGCACTTACATTCCTCATCCATTCCATAGAGTGGCCAAACTTCACAGGGCTTTGTAAGATTGACAGTCAGTGAGTTCATAAGTATTCTTGTGACTGAAACCCTCGCCTTCATTCTCGTCAATCGTAGTCTCTGTTTTGCCTGAGACCTTCCGTACGCTCCAATTCTGTAGACTTTGTCCAAGCGAGTCAAAACTCTCTTATAGCGAGCGAGCGTATCCGTGAGTAGTGGACAATTTTCGCCAACATTCTAAGTATAAAATACATAAAATATTTATTATTACACTCTGATCAAAATATTGCGGAAGTGAAATTGCAACTCTAATCGCGAAGTACGATTTTAGATACAACTTTTGCGAGGACCATTGGTAACCGAACACATCCATCACGCAAAAAATGCTACGCTCCTCAAACTTTTTATTCGGTTCTTACAATTTTACATTTTAATTGGTTTTCAATTTCGAAATATTGATTTTTTCCAAAATAGTAATTTTACTCCGGTATTTTAATATTTATTAAGCAATCAAAACATCAGGAGTTACCAATATTATAATATTTTCTATATATATCGATACAAACAGAATATGCAAACACAAAACAGTTGATATACTTTTTTTAATATTAAAATCACAATTTTCAATAATATTTCCAATATTTTTTAATCAGAACTAGTTTTGTTTACCGCGAGCAATAAATCATGATTAATAATGATTAGTTAAATCAGTTGTTAAATTTCGCGATGAACGAAACCGGTCCTGGTTTTAAAAACATAACACTGTGGAAATAGTACTAAATATTGTGTTTTCGTTATTTAAATATAATGGCTTTCCATCAATTACCGACACTTTATGAGTAATTGAAATAACTTTGCCTGAAATTAGTTAAAATTGTAATATCTAAAATATTTTGACTGCTTAAGGGTTTTATAAGCCTCAATCTGACTCTGTGCATCAGCAATTACTATGTCATTTTTATCGTGTGAGAGTTTATTTATATGCGCCAAAATGTCCATATGCATAATTATTTTACTAAGTAAACACAATTCAATCGGTGAATCCCCGAAATTGGCAAAAACACGTTTTTTTAAAGATAACATAATTATTATGTAAACATTAATAAATTTTTATTGTAAAGAACATACAAAATATAAACCGGTCTTTGTGGGCAATTATTGTATAAAAAAACAACATTCAATTTACATACTTACTCGCGGCACATTGGCGTTTTGTTAAAGTTCTGTCGTACAGTGACGTTACTATAATTCTACACGATTTGGCGACTGCATTCTTTAATATTTTAACATTTACCATTAAAATCCCACAATGGGTACTAAAAAATAACATAACTGCCTTTTTTAAAACACTTACATTATAATATACTTAAATATTTTATTTAACGTCTTCTGCCATTATACGATTATACGAATGATATATATTTTTTAAATAATTAAACAAAGTTATTATGAAGATTGTGGCCCAGCAATAACTCACTTCCAAAATCTTAACTGGGTGGGCAAACGTTTAGCCACATTTTCTCTAGGACAGTGATCCTCAAACTTTGTCGACTCGTGAAACCGAAACTAAACTCATGAGTTGTCATTGACAAAACATGTGGAATTGTACACAGTTTTATCAATTCAAGTTTTAAAAATAATAAATTTTACTCAAGACACATAGATCAACGTAATATCATAGAATCTCGTATAAATTTTGCAGCCCTTTTTGGTATTGCCACTAGTGTTTTCCAATTGTATAATCCGTCACTGTGAATAACCATATTTTATTATATCTATTTTTTTTAATTTCAATTCGCTCGGAAAATATATCAACGTTAGAAATAACGATAAAAATTTAAGACTTTGGTTTTTGTCAGGTTGTCAATTTTAGATAAGACACGATTCACGATTGTATTATTTCTTTAGAAGTCGAATTCAAACATATGATTGCAAAATCTACAACAAAAAAAAGCACACCGAGAGTTGTCATTGGATGAGCGAAATGTTGCCAAAAGCAAATATAATATTGTATGTGAGTGAAATGTCGCTTATAATAATTTGAAGGTCATTTGACGTAATATGAAATGTGTATGCACTTAAAATTATTATTTAATTGTATTTATATATTATATATCCACAAAGTAAATAAGTTTGTTTATATTTATATTAAACAAATTGTAGCACTGATAATTATAACAAATAATCTACTTATTAAACTACTTGAAACAAATATAGATATTAAATAAGATTAACGATAACTCGTCACGTTATCTTAGATGAAAAGTAGATTTAAATCAAAATTTGAAAAAATAAATCATATCTCTCTAACCACTTGTGAAATGATTTTAATTAGATAAAACCTGATGGGGATAAAATTTGTGAGATTATTAATACAAGATTATCAATATTATTTATTTTGTGTAATGACGAAATCAAAAAATGCTCAATTAATTGTAAATAAACATGACCAAATTTGTTCGATTTTGTGATGATAATTTGATTTATATTAGCTATAATGCAGATATCAAATAGAGTGTTTCGTTATTTATCATTTGAAATATTAATCACGGGCGTCAAAGCTAACTTTTCTCCTCGAGTTGTTGATAATAAGTTAATAAATCGCTTAAATTTCCATTCCATTACATCATATGATGGACCAAAATAAATAATAAAAAGTAACGCCGTAAGATTTGTCGCGTAGAAATAAATGACGGACAGAAAGTAGGATACTATTTAAATAAAGCAATAAATATAAATATTTAATTAGCAAAAAAAGTTGCTAGTAAAATAAATGAATAAAAATTATTGAAAGTAACATGCAATAGCGGAGATAGAAATTTGCGAACCTCATTTAAACGTCACACAAACCGCACCTCCTTTAAATTATAAATAATTACTTTTAATGTGTTAAATGTCACTTCTTGATAGAAAGGCATAATATATTTAATAATAAAAACAAAAATTTTGATCGGTTTCAAGCCGGTCCTGCTCATAAAATATATTGTCTAAATAAATATCAAACAATGTGTTTTTTTATTATTTGACATATAAATAATAATTATTATATGTTTATATATAATATACATTAAAACTATTAAATATAGTTCGGGTTTTCTTTTTTCATGAATTAATTTGTTATGTTGACAATGTAGAAATTGGGGCCCTCGTGCGTTGCATGGCTCTACTTTGAGGTGGTTACGCCACTGTAATAATTTCGTGGTTTTAGATGTGTCTTTTATTTATATTGACAGTAAAACAGTACTAAACATTTTGTGTCTGCAGTGATTATTACATGATTTGATTTTCAGCGAAAACACGAACAAAAAATGGCTTATTTTTTTTTTAATGGAAATTGTATTTATATTGGAGATTGTCTATTTCCAGTGAATACGCTGGTACGAAATCGGCTGTTGATAACTGAATAGTACCAAGTCTAAAATAATTCATAGACAAAAACGCAATGGGTATTTTTTTATGTTTGCCTAATAGGAGGAAAGAGCAAAAATACTCTCTTGACATTTCAATATCTGATTTCAAAAATAGAACTTTTGCTTGTTCAAATAATTTTGTTCGGCTAAGAATATACGTAAAGTTTAAGACCAATTTATTCCTCTAAATTGAGGAAATGCCTTATTTAAACATATAAATTAGTTGAATGTCTAGTGCAGGCGTGGGGAACCTGCGGCCTATTGATTAATAAAAGTCAAATTGAACCAAATATTCAAATGCTTTCTAACAAAAAGCAGAATCAAATTAGCCATGAAAGCTTGGTAAACTGTAATATTAACAAATAGTTTTAATGATGTACGTACTTTATTATGTTTCTTATAGATACGCAACTTGATGATTGACAATTAGTAATAAAATTGAGATGGCAATAATAATAGATTTCAACAAAAAACAATATTTAAAAAAAAGGTGATTCCTTTAAATACATGCATATTTATGACAATTTTTAATATGCAGTATAATAAATTAGATTTGTAAATATGTATTTTTTCTTAAATATTTTTTTAAATTGCGTTTTGACTAATTTATATTGTGAATTAAAATATTTAGTTTACAGGCGGGTGTCAACGTTGTCTTTACTGTGGCGTTATGTTGAATCAGATAAGTGAATGTGGCCTTTTGAAATGAAAAGGTTCCCCACCCCTGGTCTAATGAAATATCGCCAAATAAACGTTTGATTATTTATTTTTTAAATTATATTAGTCATATACGATTTTTTGACGGTTAAGATCAATCTTCTTGCAATATGACACTATGCATCAATTGAAATCAAACAAGTACATGAAGTCGAAGAGAAAAAACGCTGACATTTATATAGATTTCTACCAGTGGCATAGAGAAAAAATATCGCTAAATTAATTTACCTTGTTGAATTATGTTACATTAACTTGGCGATTATTCAGCATTAATAAAAAAAAACGACAAAAGCTATAAATGGCACATTTTACATATGTCATGACTTACAAATTCAATAAGTGAGCTCACCTCGAAGAAATACATTCAGCTTACAAATTAGTCTTAAGAATCCTGACAACAATGTTAAATTGAATAAACTCAATAATTATACACATACATGTTATATTTAAACAACAAGTGAGACATACATTATGATTCAATAAATGAACAATTTCTATTACGAGTCCGATATAATCAGAACCAGATTAAGAATTTTAAAAACCCTATCTTCCTTTGCACAATTTGGTGTGCCTACATAAAATAATATTTTTGAAACTAGATATATTTTTTAATGTAACTACAAATACTACAATATTTTGTTATTGTTCGTGGAATTTATTTCTTCATTTCATACGTATCTTCATTTTCATCAAATGTATTACATATTTAGGAATTATTATTGTAAATTATTATATTAAGCTGCAGCCTTTGCTGTATCTAAAGTATGTTGTAAATGTATTAATTAATAATCTGCCCTACTTCTGTTTAATACTCTAAGCACGTGCTTAGTGGGATACGAGTAAATCAAACTCTGGATATAATGCTTGAATAAATAAATACTAGGCGAAATTGTTTTCAATATTAGGTACAAACTGTTCTCAATCACTGTTATCAGTCAGTGTTATGTGTAACATGCGAATTACTGATTAAAAAATGGTGCATAGCAAACAGAAAAATTCGGTAGCGATACTGTTTTCGCATTAAATACGATTGCCGAGTTAGAAAGATAATAATATGATTTTGTACTAAATAGAATACTTCGGGTCGCAAATTTAAAAAATCTGTAAAGTAGGGGGCAGAGTGAAAGAACCTTATATTATTTTTTATTGGTTTATATAATAGTTATAATATATTTAACCTTCCGTTGCGAGCTATGGATCGAAATTATGATATAAATACGGTGTGTCAGTACATTTTTTTTAATAATATGCCAATGTTAAGAGTGCATCAATAGTTGGCGTTTTTGTTTCTACAAACCCAGTACACCCACCCTCGCTATACGGCCACTCTTTATACGGCATTTCGCTATAACGGCCCTCTTCAATTAAGGCACGTTTTCGATTTACGGCTTAAAATTTTTCGCTATAAAGGCAAAAAAATTGTTGAAAGCTTTTTCCTATTTCGAAGAAGGAATAAACATCCTCCTTGAAAACGATCCGGGCTTAGCGCTAGTGTTTCTCAAGGAATTAACTCATCCATTAACTGTGCAATTTTTTTAAACCAGGCCCATCCTTACCAGTAAAAATGATAACGACAGTGATCTGCAGGTTACCATTTCGTCGTCGTCTTCAGATTAAAGCCATTAAAAAAAATATGTATGTATACATACACATTTTTTATGTAACATGAAGTTGTTTCATCTTTTTTATAGATTATTGTTGGTTTTTGAAGTTTTGGATTATTTTATGTACAAATGTATGTACTTGTTATGTATGTATTTTTGATTTAAATGAAATAAAAAGATAAAATGCATTTTGAATGATAAACCACGTTACATATTTAAATAATTTGGAACCGATTCCATTGAATTTGTATTAGAATAAATGATTCCTTATACGGCTTTTCCATTTTTCGATTAACGATTTTGAAAAATATCTCAATAAACAATTTGTCGAATTGGTTGGTTGATCTTTACTTAAAAACACATAAATAGGAAAGGTAGGGAAAAAACCTAATTTACAAAAACTAATTAACAAAATTAAACTTTTTTTTTGTCAAAGTTGCAGTCGGGTTTTTTTACGTCTCATGATATAAAACAATCATAGATTGGAAAACATATTTTATATTATTGATTAAACTAATAAATTAATATTTAAAGTAAAGTTGTATTTTTATTTTGTATCACTTTGAGTTTATTTATTTTATTATTTAGATATTTTTCCTTTAGATTTAATTGCTTACTGAAGGTTTTGGCTGACGTCAGTAAATAATAATTAGCATGAAAGTACATTTCAAATGTAATTAACATATTCTATAACCTCTATCAGAAAAAGAAAGCTTTTAAATGTCATAAATAGATTCATTATTTCCGAGTATTTTAGACAGAAACAAAACTTTGAACGCAAATGAAACAACGCATTATTATTCCACATATACAAATTGCAAGCTGAATAATATTTAAGTTGTCGGGTTACCAAATTCAAATTTTAGAATCGATAAATCGTGTTAACTTATTTGTATTATGAACTCGTCGGTTTTCCTAATTCAAATTCATTCGTTACGTTGATTTAAATAGTTTGCAATTCCAAATTCAAATTAAAAAATCGTAAATATAAACATAAATTAAATAATATTGTATTCAGTGTTTCACTTTCTTGCGAAATAATTTTAAATATATATATATATATTATATAATTTGAATATTACCTGAAATTCGAATTCCTTGGGTTCGATTGTGAGCGTTTTGTTGTATTTAATTTGAAATCTTGGCTTTGGCCAGATTTCTCCTTTTGTCGGTGGAAACCTCGACCCGGGATGTTCAATATAACACAAACTAGACTGGATAATTGCAAATACCACCAACACACACGGAATTAAAGACATATTGCTTATTTTTATTAATGTCATTGAAAGGAAATTGCAGTCTAATTCATTTAACTAATTTATTTGACAGCGATCAGAGCTAACGTATGAATTATATATCATCGCCCCAACAGTTACAATTCAAGATTAAAAATTATCACTTCCATCGCTTCTTATTTATATGAACCGGTGTTTCGAAACGCAAGCTAAAATCACTGATAAATGTTTGCGTGATACATTTATCTACGAATCGTCAATGTTTCATGTTATTTCAAGCGAGCATACAAGCGAATTAATATTTCAAAAAGGAGCATAGATAACTTCAAAAATTTATAATGCCGACGAACTACAACGACGAAACACTTTCACGATTCAACTAAATAATGTAAATAAAACGTCGCACAGTGGGTCCGGCTGTCTTAACCTGTCTGGTACTGGGTGAAAACTATATGAAATATACGCGCGGCCTGAGTTTTTTTAGAAATCTTATTTTTTTAAATAAATTTTAATATCAATTGGTACATATTAACCAAATATAAGGAAAGAAATCAACTGAGCTAAGTGTTTACTATAAAAACCGTAATAAATTCTATAAACACCTGATAGTAATTCCAGGGGTTCCGAACAAATGAGTACGGTCATAGACCTTTTGACATGGTTACTACCAACCGTACATGTACGGTCATAGTACCAGACAGGTTAATAGCAGTGGCGTGAGTCGTGAAAAAGAAGCGACTCGGACTACTTTTTCGATTCGACGATTTTGAAGAATATCTCAATGAAAAATTTACCGCCTCTGTTGTTTAATCTTTAATTGAATGCACATAAATAACAAAGGCAAGAAAAAACCTGACAAAAATTACAGCTGACAGCTTAAAAAATAACTATAAGTCCCAAGAAATATTTTTTAATTAATATTACCAATCACAACTAGGACTACTAATTGAGGATGTTAAGTTTTTTCACTAAAATATTTTTTTAGTATTCTTTATTGTTTGTATTATTTTTGGGTAAGAGTAAAATAAAATAATTTGGCTAGGAATTGAGCTAATCACTCTCTCTGATCAATATTTCTTTATGATTGGATGGCTACCAAGAATTGTTGAGCTCAATAAACATCCATGTTTTTGACCTTAAGCATTGATGACGAACCTTTTTGAGAAGTGGGTCAAATTTTGTTATTTTCATGCTAGTACTATCTCGTAGGTTACTAAGTGAGTGGCGAAACTTGGATATAGGGATAGTAAGATGGTTAAAAAAACTACTTTTTTGCTTCTCAGTTTTTAAATATTGTAAAAAGTTTACATTACATTACCTTCTGATTGACAACTTTTACTTTTCTTTTACACTTTTGATAACTCATTTCTCTCTTTTATTATTTAAGAAATAAATTTATAAACATCAACATGTGGGTCATTTAAAATGCCTGCGTGGGTCAGTATATGACACTCGGGTCACAGGTTTGCCATAACTGACCTAACGCTACTAGGTGACAACCAAATATTAGACCAACTAAATAGAATGCTCCTCGAAATTAAAATATTTATTTTTAAATAATTTACATTGTATTCTGAGATACTGCCTTCCTTTAACTCCTTGACGCGTTAAAAATATACAAGATATAATTGCATTGATGGAAATTGTCTTAAGACAACGAAGATTAAAGGCAATTTTCATTTCTCTGATTACTCAAAAAAATCACTACCCAATCAAAAATGATAAATCAACAATATAATATGAGTTACTCGTATGAACACAACTTCATAGATCGATTTGAAAAATTGCTCTAATGGGAATTATGGAAAATGGGCTCTAATTCAAATTTACACACTACAATCAAAAAGAACAGACGCTCAAAAAGTCTTGGCTAAGCCTACTTGACTTGACACGATAGATTATTATTAGATTTTACAGATCTTTCTTCCTTTCCAACGAGGCAATAAGGCTTAATACCTCTGTGAAAATGTTTTTAATGTTATTAAAAATTGACCAACAATCAATGTTTTTGTCCACACACACAAAATTTTATGAGGGGAAATATTCAAATATTTGCAGGTAGACAATGTGAATCCAAATTAATTATTTAAAAGACATAAAGTCAACAAACGGAATCACAACTGACGTCAATACGCAAACAAAGTTAATCCAGGGATGTGTTATTATGTTATTTTAATTATTATTATATATATATATATATATATATAAACAAATATCTTCCAATTTATATATATTGGAATTTTTTTGATAAAATAATTAAGTACTAGAATGTTTTCACAATTTTGTAAATTTACATATTTTTACTCAGTTTAGTCTTTCGGGATTTAAAAAAATTTTAGTACACCTATGTACTCGATCACACAGCTAGTAAAATGTTATTATTGTTTCGTCAGTATTAAATAAGTATATTTTATTATATTACATAATAAAAGAAGGAAAGTATTAGAATATAATGACGACAACACGTTTTGGTCGTGTTTTGCGCACTTATATTAAAAAGGTTATTTTATTTTTCATTTTTATACGATAAAATCCCGTAATATATAATAGATATATAATAAATATCGTAAAAATATTTCTCTATCTATAGACCGCGTGTTTTCAAAGCATCTGTAATATCATAATTCTTATTACAAACGTATATTTATTGTGCCGTCTAAAACATGTCTCACATAATGTAAATTTTTAGGTAAGTCATTGTAAATAATCAACCTTTTTATTTCTACTACACATTTGAAATAATTATCTTTGTTCACCTACGAAATCCTTTTTCCAATAAAATTATCACATTATTGTATTTACAATTTCAATGCTAATTACATCATGACATTGCTGTTCCTTGACATCGTATCTGAAAAAATTGAGGAGTAAAAAAAATGTATAAGTTTGGTTACTACATAGATTCGTTCTTCACAAAACGATGTTTTACAAAATTATAAATTCATATTTATTATTTTTTAAATTTTTTACAAAAATTCGCAGGATATGTCTTCATAAAATATATATTTGCTTTAACATTAAAAAATCCAAATTAAAAAAATATAATCTATACTAAATTGTAAAAATAACCGCAAAATATCAAGATATCTTGCGGTTTAACTGATCATGTTCTTAAATACAATTGACAGTTTTTTTGAATAAGAGATGATATTAATTGTGGCAGCCCTCAATGCACCTGTTAGATACCTTTTACATAAACTTATTTTACATGTTTATCGCAAGATTTTTCTCGTTAATTTTAATTTATTCTATTGGAATATAGATGAAGCTAAACGTCTTTAAAACAATATCAACAAAAATATTAAGTATTGCACCATTTTACACTTGAAATTCATTCGCGTGCCTGTGCGTGCGACGCCCAAACGTCGAATACTCCATTGACGCACCGGTGCGTGTTAAGCACTGGAATTTTAATAAAGTAATAATATTAATAAATACCAAAATAATACAGCATTAGATAGAGCTCGTCATTCCAAAGAGATTGATGTGCAACATGACGTGATTCGGTGAAGGCGTCCCTGAAAAAATCTAAAAAAACTGAAAAAAAATGTTTTTCCCTCATAACTCCCTTATACGACGTCCTAGCGAGGTGAAAGTGTGAAAAAATGTTTTTGCCATAACTCCCCGAAATGAAGTGCGATCGTGCTCAAACAACGATCATACGCTTCTTCTAGACCAAACGAACAGTTTGACGTGCAACACGACGTGTTTTGTGCAGGCATGTCTGAAAACATGTTTTTTGGGCAAAACTCTCTCGAATGACGTTCGATCGTTCCGAAACAAACAGCATTAGATAGAGCTCGTCATTCCAAAGAGATTGATGTGCAACATGACGTGATTCGGTGAAGGCGTCCCTGAAAAAATCTAAAAAAACTGAAAAAAATGTTTTTCCCTCATAACTCCCTTATACGACGTCCTAGCGAGGTGAAAGTGTGAAAAAATGTTTTTGCCATAACTCCCCGAAATGAAGTGCGATCGTGCTCAAACAACGATCATACGCTTCTTCTAGACCAAACGAACAGTTTGACGTGCAACACGACGTGTTTTGTGCAGGCATGTCTGAAAACATGTTTTTTGGGCAAAACTCTCTCGAATGACGTTCGATCGTTCCGAAACAAACAGCATTAGATAGAGCTCGTCATTCCAAAGAGATTGATGTGCAACATGACGTGATTCGGTGAAGGCGTCCCTGAAAAAATCTAAAAAAACTGAAAAAAAATGTTTTTCCCTCATAACTCCCTTATACGACGTCCTAGCGAGGTGAAAGTGTGAAAAAATGTTTTTGCCATAACTCCCCGAAATGAAGTGCGATCGTGCTCAAACAACGATCATACGCTTCTTCTAGACCAAACGAACAGTTTGACGTGCAACACGACGTGTTTTTTGCAGGCATGTCCGAAAACATGTTTTTTGGGCAAAACTCTCTCGAAGGACGTTCGATCGTTCCGAAACAAACAGCATTAGATAGAGCTCGTCATTCCAAAGAGATTGATGTGCAACATGACGTGATTCGGTGAAGGCGTCCCTGAAAAAATCTAAAAAAACTGAAAAAAAATGTTTTTCCCTCATAACTCCCTTATACGACGTCCTAGCGAGGTGAAAGTGTGAAAAAATGTTTTTGCCATAACTCCCGAAATGAAGTGCGATCGTGCTCAAACAACGATCATACGCTTCTTCTAGACCAAACGAACAGTTTGACGTGCTAAATGACGCGTTTTGTGCAGGCATGTCTGAAAACATGTTTTTTGGGCAAAACTCTCTCGAATGACGTTCGATCGTTCCGAAACAAACAGCATTAGATAGAGCTCGTCATTCAAAGAGATTGATGTGCAACATGACGTGATTCGGTGAAGGCGTCCCTGAAAAAATCTAAAAAAACTGAAAAAAAATGTTTTTCCCTCATAACTCCCTTATACGACGTCCTAGCGAGGTGAAAGTGTGAAAAAATGTTTTTGCCATAACTCCCCGAAATGAAGTGCGATCGTGCTCAAACAACGATCATACGCTTCTTCTAGACCAAACGAACAGTTTGACGTGCAACACGACGTGTTTTGTGCAGGCATGTCTGAAAACATGTTTTTTGGGCAAAACTCTCTCGAATGACGTTCGATCGTTCCGAAACAAACAGCATTAGATAGAGCTCGTCATTCCAAAGAGATTGATGTGCAACATGACGTGATTCGGTGAAGGCGTCCCTGAAAAAATTTAAAAAAACTGAAAAAAATGTTTTTCCCTCATAACTCCCTTATACGACGTCCTAGCGAGGTGAAAGTGTGAAAAAATGTTTTGCCATAACTCCCCGAATGAAGTGCGATCGTGCTCAAACAACGATCATACGCTTCTTCTTAGACCAAACGAACAGTTTGACGTGCAACACGACGCGCGTTTTGTGCAGGCATGTCTGAAAAAACATGTTTTGGGCAAACTTCGAATGACGTCTGATCGTTCCGGAAACAAACAGCATTAGATAGAGCTCGTCATTCCAAAGAGATTGATGTGCAACATGACGTGATTCGCGGTGAAGGCGTCCCTGAAAACTAAAACCCGTGCACACATTCTTCATAACTCCCTTATACGACGTCCTAGCGAGGTGAAAGTGTGAAAAATGTTTTTGCCATTACTCCCCGAAAATGAAGTGCGATCGTGCTCAAACAACGATCATACGCTTCTTCTAGACCAAACGAACAGTTTGACGCGCAACACGACGCGTTTTGTGCAGGCATGTCTGAAAACATGTTTTTTGGGCAAAACTCTCTCGAATGACGTTCGATCGTTCCGAAACAAACAGCATTGGATAGAGCTCTTCATTCCAAAGAGATTGATGTGCAAATATGACGTGATTCGTGTGAAGGCGTCCGAAAAATCTAAAAACCGCAAAAATGTTTTCCCCTCATAACCCCTTTGATAACGGATCGCCCAGGGTCAACGTTCTTGCCATAACTCCCCGAAATGAAGTGCGATCGTGCTCAAACAATGATCATACGCTTCTTCTAGACCAAACGAACAGTTTGACGTGCAACACGACGTGTTTCGTGCAGGCATGTCTGAAAACATGTTTTTTGGGCAAAACTCTCTCGAATGAGGTTCGATCGTTCCGAAAACAAACAGCATTAGATAGAGCTCGTCATTCCAAAGAGATTGATGTGCAACATGACGTGATTCGGTGAAGGCGTCCCTGAAAAAATCTAAAAAAACTGGTAAAAAATGTTTTTCCCTCATAACTCCCTTATACGACGTCCTAGCGAGGTGAAAGTGTGAAAAAATGTTTTTGCCATAACTCCCCGAAATGAAGTGCGATCGTGCCAAACAACGATCATACGCTTCTTCTAGACCAAACGAACAGTATGACGTGCAACACGACGTGTTTTGTACAGGCATGTCTGAAAACATGTTTTTGGGCAAAACTCTCTCGAATGACGTTCGATCGTTCCGAAACAAACAGCATTAGATAGAGCTCGTCATTCCAAAGAGATTGATGTGCAACATGACGTGATTCGGTGAAGGCGTCCCTGAAAAAATCTAAAAAAACTGAAAAAAAATGTTTTTCCCTCTTTACTCCCTTCTACGACGTCCTAGCGAGGTGAAAGTGTGAAAAAATGTTTTTGCCATAACTCCCCGAAATGAAGTGCGATCGTGCTCAAACAACGATCATACGCTTCTTCTAGACCAAACGAACAGTATGACGTGCAACACGACGTTTTTTTGTGCAGGCATGTCTGAAAACATGTTTTTTGGGCAAAACTCTCTCGAATGACGTCCGATCTTTCCGAAACAAACAGCATTAGATAGAGCTCGTCATTCCAAAGAGATTGATGTGCAACATGACGTGATTCGGTGAAGGCGTCCCTGAAAACTTAAAAACTGAAAATGTTTTTCCTCATAACTCCTTATACGACGTCCTAGCGAGGTGAAAGAAAAAAATGTTTTTGCCATAACTCCCTGAAATGAAGTGATCGCAAACGTGGTGTGCTCAAACAACGATCATACGCTTCTTTCTTAGACCAAACGAACAGTTTGACGTGCAACACGACGTAAGCTTTAGCAGGCATGTCTGAAAACATGTTTTTTGGGCAAACTCTCTCGAATGAGGCCCGATCGTTCCGAAACAAACAGCATAGATAGAGCCTCGTCATTCAAAGAGATTGATGCAAATGCAACACACGGATCTGGTGAAGGCGTCCCTGAAAAAATCTAATAAAACTGAAAAAAAATGTTTTTCCCTCATAACTCCCTTATACGACGTCCTAGCGAGGTGAAAGTGTGAAAAAATGTTTTTGCCATAACTCCCCGAAATGAAGTGCGATCGTGCTCAACCAACGAACATACGCTTCTTCTAGACCAAACGAACAGTTTGACGTGCAACACGACGTAGTCAGGTGCAGGCATGTCTGAAAACATAGCTTGGGCAAACTCTCGAGAATGAGGTTCGACTGTTCGAACAAACAGTATTAGAATAGATGTGAGCCTCGTCATTCCAAAGAGATTGATGTGCAACATGACCTGATTCGGTGAAGGCGTCCCTGAAAAATTTAAAAAAACTGAAAAAAAATGTTTTTCCCTCATAACTCCCTTATACGACGTCCTAGCGAGGTGAAAGTGTGAAAAAATGTTTTTAACATAACTCCCCGAAATGAAGTGCGATCGTGCTCAAACAACGATCATACGCTTCTTCTAGACCCAACGAACAGTTTGACGTGCAACACGACGTGTTTTGTGCAGGCATGTCTGAAAACATGTTTTTTGGGCAAAACTCTCTCGAATGACGTTCGATCGTTCCGAAACAAACAGCATTGGATAGAACTCTTCATTCCAAAGAGATTGATGTGAACATGACGTGATTCGGTGAAGGCGTCCCTGAAAAAATCTAAAGAAACTGAAAAAAAATGTTTTTCCCTCATAACTCCCTTATACGACGTCCTAGCGAGGTGAAAGTGTGAAAAAATGTTTTTGCCATAACTCCCCGAAATGTAGTGCGATCGTGCTCAAATAAACGCATCATACGCTTCTCTAGACCAAACGAACAGTTTGACGCAACACGACGTGTTTTGTGCAGGCATAAGCCTGAAAACACGTTTTCTGAAGGCAAAACTCTCTCTAGGAATGAGCTCCGATCGTTCCGAAACAAACAGCATTAGATAGAGCTCGTCGCCCAAAGAGATTGATGTGCAACATGACGTGATTCGGTGAAGGCGTCCCTGAAAATCTAAAAACTGAAAATGTTTTTCCTCATAACTCCCCTTTTATACGACGTCCTAGCGAGGTGAAATTGTGAAGAAATGTTTTTGCCATAACTCCCCGAAATGAAGTGCGATCGTGCTCAAACAACGATCATACGCTTCTTCTAGACCAACTGAACAGTTTGACGTGCAACACGACGTGTTTTGTGCAGGCATGTCTGAAAACATGTTTTTTGGGCAAAACTCTCTCGAATGACGTTCGATCGTTCCGAAACAAACAGCATTAGATTGAGCTCGTCATTCCAAAGAGATCGATGTGCAACATGACGTGATTCGGTGAAGGCGTCCGTGAAAAAAATCTAAAAAAACTGAAAAAAAATGTTTTTCCCTCATAACTCCCTTATACGACGTCCTAGCGAGGTGAAAGTGTGAAAAAATGTTTTTGCCATAACTCCCCGAAATGAAGTGCGACCGTGCTCAAACAACGATCATACGCTTCTTCTAGACCAAACGAACAGTTTGACGTGCAACACGACGTGTTTTGTGCAGGCATGTCTGAAAACATGTTTTTTGGGCAAAACTCTCTCGAATGACGTTCGACTGTTCCGAAACAAACAGCATTAGATAGAGCTCGTCATTCCAAAGAGATTGATGTGCAACATGACGTGAGTCGGTGAAGGCGTCCCTGAAAAA
>JAHFWJ010000206.1:0-119928 GCA_028555115.1 Himalopsyche japonica
CGTCAACAGCGGCAGTTCAACATTTTAATACGAATGCTTCATGAGAGGAACAAATATTTTGACATCCACCTTTTTTTTAGTGTTTCCACATTGGAATATTATCAATTATTTATGCTTTATGGCTATTCATTATAACTTGCCAACCAAACAAAATCATTAGTATAAACACTTTATGCGTGCCCGTTTCTATTTAGGCATCGAAAGGAACTTCTTCCGCTGTAATGTTTTTTCGATTTTTGTGCACTAAATGTGTTCCGTGAAAAATCACTCACAGGAAATACGTCTTAGATAATTAAAAAGAAGTGGCATTCTACGGATTTCAAAAACTGCATTATTTAAAAAAGTCGTTTAAAATTGATAAAAAATCACATACACAAAAATATGTGAAATAAGTACAGTAATAAAAATATCTTTATCCAAAGTAAAACTTTTGGTGGAATTTTATAGATGTCTGTTATATTTGAGAGAGATTCAACACTTTTATATAAAGACTGTTTCACTTATCATTCTCAACATTGAAACTTACAAGTGACTCCAATATCAAATCTGAATCAATTATTGTAATCTTCTTCATGATATTACATTAAAAAGCAAACTATGGTTTTTTACCATACTCTGGTAGTTAAAATTCAGTCACATTTTGAGAAAATAAATTTTGCAATAGGTACTTACATTGAAATTTGAAGTGGTCTCTCAATATGTTCTTATCAGTGTTTAACTAGGATAGAAAAATGAAAGATTGGCGTATTACTATGTTGATAGATAGGGACAATGGATTAGGTACAAATAAAAATCTGTTAAATTGTATATCACAACAAATTTATTAACTCATGAAAAAGCAGTTTGAGTTGGTAATTTTTTATGGCTTCGCCTACTCCTGATTTTCCTCAATTTATACAGCCCAAATTGTTGAATGTTTTGAACATAGCTGTGATGCACTGAAATTTGAGTGATTATGAAAATAAAACTTTATTCTATCGTGATTGGGAAAATACCTCCCATGAAGTCAATTCTACGAAAATGAATTAAATTGCACTGTATCAAGATTCAACTTTTCTACCAATTACAACTATTTCCGATGCAATTGTTCCCATACATCACTTCATGCCCAACAATACCCCTCATGTTTATGTTGTACTCCAAATTTTAAGGTCTATCTGTTTTTCTCTCAAAACAAACTGTAACTCTCAAATGACAGTCTTTAGTAGATCATAAAAATATATGTTTTTGACAAATGAAAGGTATTTTACTTTAACTTGGATCAAAAGTTCATCCGTCATCCATTTATAGAACTGGAACAGCTATGTCAATATTTTTCATAAGATCAATAGAATTTTGCCACCTGCCGATGGTTCTCGAGTTGGGCATTGCATCATGGAAAATATCTCTCACGTAGTTATAAGCTTTTGGCGATATATTGTAGAGTGTTTTGGCAAAAGCCTTTAATTCTTCACTATACGGCCCACCTTTTGACGATTCTGATCCTTCTATCAAGACGAGTCCTTCACCCAGTTCTGAAGTTTGAGAAACTGGATTCAATTTCTTTTTTTTCACACTGTGTAAAAGATTTTGCAATTTTTTGATCTTCTTTTGGTTTTTTGAGTGTGAATGTTGAAGGTCTCGTATTTTTTTCGCCTTTTTGTCGCTGATTTTTTTCAGCTTGTTAATTTGCAATTCTTTAGGACGGCAATTACATTTTTTTATTTTAGCATGTGCACAGCAAGAACTTAGATCACCATCAGCAAGAAAATTTCTATCTACAAATGACATGTTTATCTGCTTGTTTTCTTATTTCAAAGGTTTGCAGCTGATTACGCATCCCTGAATGTAAACATCGAAATTATTTCCATCCATTCTATTAAAGGAAGGGTTACAGTACTACCCTCAACATATACTTTGTTATATAAATAATGATATGATTTCTTAGTTAATAAATTGTTGTAAATATGAAGATGCAGTCGCAGAAAATTCAGTTTCAGATATAGTAAGAAATGTAATCCTAAATTACCACCAGATATTGGACTAGGTGGTCTTAACTCAGTTGGTAACGAAATTTAGGGTTAAAATATCTATCGAAGATGAATATTTCGCACTGTTCTACCGAAACGATATAGCAGACGAAGAATTATTCAAAGAAAATACTTTTTTAAGTCTTGCTGGCTGGAATGTATACAACAATATACCTAACCACCAATATATATTATATATATTATTATTGTACTTCCAAAAACGAGTAAGATGAGAATCCTATTTACAGAAAATCTGACAGCTAAATATTTTCATTGTCATAAACAATAATATTATTGAATATGTTTTTTGTAAGGATGGCAACTATTTAAAAATATTCTTTTTTTTCCATTAGAAAATAACTTTTATCAAACTTTACATGTAATCTCTTAGTGTGGATTAAAATTTCTTTCAATACTATATATGCTTTAATTTGTAGAACTTCATGATTATTAATTTTAATAATAAGCACTTAGTTACTTAAAACATCTGATCCTCAAAATATCAAAAAGTACTGTTTTTTCATGTTTCATAATATAAAATCAACCTCATTTTTTTATTTTTTTAAAAATGCATATATTATTTAATATACAGGAAAATTATTTAATTATAAGTGCCTATGTACAAAATAAACTCATCCCCTGATTTAATCTAAAAGTACTTTTTTTATTGACTTCTATAAACAAAAACCGAGTAAAATCAATGAGCATCGTTTATTTGGGCTTGAAAACTATTTAATTTACTAGCTATAAACGCATTGACACAAATATATTGACGAAAAAGAATAAATCAAAACAAATATACCAACATAATTCAAATGAATCTTTTATTATAACACCTGTACAATATATAGCATATTATTTAAATTTATATTTTAACAACAAAATTTAATTGAATTAACACACTCTCTCACACATTACATCGAGAATAAAGAGTGATCAGACAATTTAAAATGATGCAATTCTCGACTGTAAGTTAATAAATTTGAGATAACAAATTATGACAATATAAATATTTTCTTCACATCTTTCTCTGTAAAGTATCATGTTATCCATAATGATAGTTCTTTTGGCTATATGAGTATTAAGTTGAGATTTCAAACACAAGGCCTATTGTAGGAGGCCATATTTTTTTTCCTGTTTTGTTATAGAAATACAATTCTATCTTCAACAACATAGGACAGAGGACTTTTTTTCTTTATTAGTGTTATAAACGCATCAATAATTTCACCCTCTACTCTAGAATTCATCTTATTTTTGGAGAACATCTGAAAGAAAAATCATAATAAAATAATTTCAATTCAGGTAAAGAAACTAAAATATGGAAATCATCATATGGTAAGAATATTAATGTGTGAAATCTTTAGAGTAGTTGTTAAGTATTTCCTGTTTAAATTCTTGAGTGGATTCGTAAAATCTTTCTTTGAGTTTGTTAAATATAGTAAGTACTATAAAATACAATAGCAAGTACTATAAAATATACTACAAATAATTTTTTAACATATTTAAAGGATTTAAATTTTTTATGGTTTAATTGTTTAAATATTTTTTAGAGTTTACTTTATCAATCGGAAGGTGATTTCTATTTTATTAAATATAAACCAGTTAATACCGTATAGCCATCTCCTCCATTTGCTACAAAATTGGTTGTGGCGATTTTGTAAGTGTCATCAGCATTAATTTCTATATATTTTTTAGAAATCCTATTTTCTTGTATCTTTGCAGATACCACTCTTTTCCCAGGAGATTGTTTTAAATCAAATACTATCTTGAAACCTGTGAATGGAAAACATACTTGAAAATGATAAAGACTTAAAATGTTAAATAATTTTGAAAATGATCTCATTTCAACACAAAAAGTGTTACTTATTCACAATCTAAAAAGTAAATTTATTGATTTATAAACATTCGTTATTAGCTTCATGGTTATTAATTAATAAAAAATTTATGTTTATAAGATTATTATAATATGAAAGAGATATATGCTTGAGACATACAGTTTGTGCAGTTGAATTATTATTATGAAAGCTTCAATTTGTTCTTTTAAATGTATGACTCTGTTAGGCTGACTGTAATAATTGTGTCCATTTAGAATATTGAGATGTCAACAATTACTGTGTTTTATAATGTTCTTTTATTAAAAAAATATATTCTTATAAGACATTACTACCTGATACTTGTAATAGACATGAGCTCCTCGAAATCTCATCTTTGGCAGATTGTGCTACAGAATATTCAAAAGCATCCAGAATGAACTTCCCTTTGATGTCAAATGATTCTATGCTCTCAAAGAATGGCTGGACTTCTACTACATCACCATAAGTCACATCTAGAAAAGAGGGAATATTTTATGTTATTTCATGATTACAGCTTGTAAAAATTGACTGTTCATAAAAGTGTATCAAATCTCATATTTTGCTTGCCATTTTTAAGCTCTAGGATTTAGTCTAATTTCAATAGAAAATTTGATCATGAAACTTCAATTATTAAAGTTGATTACTGTCTTTTTGTATAATTTATGTTATTTACGACACGCCAGCAAAATTCAAACGTTGATTTAATTAATTTATAATATCGACTGAATGTGCTTGACGGAATTTCAATATCAAATTTAAATTGTTGTATCTTGATGTTAAATTGTAGGACATATGTGAACCATACACCATAGCTGTTAGTTTACGTTTTCTGTCACAATATTACCCATTATTAGATGGTTTTTTTTTAAATGTTACGTATTTTCTATCATAACCTCATTTATTTCAAAACATATGCAATGCTGATAGCATATCTTGATGTATAATATTTGTCATCCTCTGCACATCTATACCAATGTAATTTTATTAGATTGACATTATAAACATACTTCCTACATCAATATTTGTTCTTATTCCTCCTTTTGATATAACGGCTGCATTGTAAGCTGGCCTTCCATCATCAATTAAATGTTCACCCAACTATCTAAAACAAATGTTTCATCTTTAACGTAATAATGTTGTGTCATATTAATACAATGGGTGGGGATAATGATTAGGTAAAGTACAGTAGACACTGCTGTACTACTGTCATTTTGATATTGCACACAGCAGTCAGCTTTCACAGTTATTAATAATATTATAAACTTATGATGAGACAATGTATTGTATATCTGATCTTAAGCAATATATGAAGCATTTGAGCTTTATCCTTTAGATTAATCTGGAGTTAGTTTACAATAAATCATTATACTTACACCATACATCACGCTGTCCATGAGTAAGTTTCCTATGTTGCATTCCCCGTAATCACAAGCAGTTTTATTTAGAAATATATTATTGTATCCTACAATCACTCTTCCCCTTTCGTTGGTTTCTTTTTGGAAAGGTTTCATAAGCTCCAAAATATGTGGATCTAGAAAGGAAATATTTTTATATTAACGCAAAAAATAGCCAAAGTATTACTGTAATGTTAGGAATGATTTTATATTTTTTTTCGAAATCATTTTCCCTCCCAATGTAGGGCATGTAACTTTATAATATGGGTATGTCAAGTTTTTATCCACAAAAACTTCTTTTCCGTCTTAATCTTGTATTCGAATTAAAAAATATCTCCTAAGCAAAGAAATTTCAGAAGACATTGATTGAAATAAAATGCCTCACCTTGCTTAATACTGTTCTCCATGTAAATGGGTAGTCCTTCCCATGACAGAATATGCCCTTTACCATTAAACCATACAGTAAGATTCCCTAGATACTTACTGAAGCATGATGCTTGCACAATCAAAACCTGAAATGTCATAATGTTTTTATTGTTCTGAACAGTACTGTGAAAATAAATAAGATATCGAACATAATATTATTAAAAACTACTTTTCATAGATATTTTGGTGTTATAAATTTATAAGCATTACAGCACTATTAAAGTCAAAGTCTTAACTTAAAACAAATCTTTTCAATGTAGTAGATAGACGAAATTTTCAATATGGAGGTAATGTCAAAATATCTACATAAAATTTGAACTGCTGAAAGTAAAATTGAATATTGGTAACAATAATCTATTCTTAGTTAACATAAGTGACATATAAAAATTCTTGTCTTTGCTAAAGAAGAGAGAATGCAGTCACAATGTGTATTACCGTATTTCCAGAAGCTTGTTCAACGACAATTGGATATTTATCGACAGCCATTTCTCCATTAGGTGTTTCGCCATTGTAAAGCAAGGAATGACTATGTGCTCCTACTATAATGTCAATTAGATGGCCTCCTTCTTTGGCTATTTTCCTTTAAACATAAAAAAAAAATTATACCACATTAATTTATGTTTTCAGCAATGGTTGTTTCTTAGTTTAGTAATCTTAAGAAGTGTTAATCAGATAGGAACATCTATTGATAAGAAAACGTAGCATGATGCTTTTTTTTTACGAAAATTCATTCCCATAACAAAAACTCAGTTGACAAAACAATTTTTATAATCTGTGATACCACTACACTAAATGTTTGCTGCACCAAGCAAACAGGAAGCTAGAGGGGTGTGTAAGCAGTTTTTTAATTATTGATCTCAATCAAAGTAACCTCTTTTTATTTTGACACATGTTTTACAAAGTCTTAACAAACATATGAGTAATTATCATTATGAAATATTTTTTTTTTGATTCAACAAAGCTCCATTTAACAATTGCTACTTATATCAAAATTGAACTAGTTTTATATTTCTAATGAATGAAAAAAAAATAATAAAAAGATATCCTGCTATTCTCAAATTAAACAATATATTGACTATATTTACAAAACAGAACAGTAAAGTTATTTGATGTGAATGAAATGAATTCATTGATATTAAATGATGGGTCTCTACTTAACCTGTTCTCTGTTGAGTTACATAACGGATAATGAGCCGCCGATTATTTCTAAAATAGTTCAATTCGAGTTGAACAAAATTAACGTATATCAGGGCATATTAAATACATACAGATTATATTTCAACACAAAAAATAGATATTGCATGAAATTTTTGACACTCAGAGCGTTAATCACACCACTAGTATCCTATCTGCCGTATACAGTTAAACACTAGAATAGTATAACAAAGAATGTGTCAAGTAAGGTATTTTTAAATTTAAGGTAGCTTCTTTTAATGAATTAAATGAATGTTTTGAAATAATATCAATTAACATGATTTTTTTATTTATTAAAAGATGTCACTGACTGCACTACACTCTCACTTAATTCAGCTTCAATATTTGTATCTAGAAATAATAAGTCATATTTCTAACCTGTCAACATCTACACCACAATGGGACAGAACGATAATAATGTTTACGCCCTGTCGTGAAAGTTTCTTGGCTTCACGCCTTACAGCGGCTACTTCATCAGTGAATTTTAAATTCTCTGTCCTCGAGATTGTCTGCAATAATTAAATTTTTTTTATATGTATGAATAAGAAAATTTAAAAAAAAAAGATTTACTGCTATTCTTCTAGATCTTTTTTATTTGGCAACGCTGACTATATTTACAGATAACTTTTAAGGCTGTTAATACTATGATTCCATTTCAACACTGATATTTAGTAAAAATATGTCACTGTATGCACTATATGCATTCTTAACCCTTTGAGGAGTGTGGCTGCATGTGTGTGTTCAAGTGTTGTGTTACCTTTTATAAATTATATTATTGATATATAATTTGTTGAAGTGTTAATATTTAATCAGATATTAACACATAATGAGTTTAGTAAAAAAGTAAAATTTTTAAATAAATTCATCAACATTAATCATGGCACATAAAATTTCTTCTTAGTTTGATCACTTCCCTTTATGGAATTAGCGTTGGTATCAAACCATATGTACTCGGAATGCAATGATGTTTTAGACTCAATTGGAAATAATAGTTTCTAGAAAATTTATGATACTTGAAATAATAAATAACATTCTTCCTAGATTGATCCATACTGAAAAAAGTTTGTGTGAATTTGATTTGAAGTAAATGTAAAATTATTCAAAATAACTCACTGCTTATAGGGTTAATACAATAATCGAGTAGACATTATACAATGGAAGATGGATAAATTTATTGAAATTCATGTAAATCAGAGAATAAGATAATTTCTTACATAAGTTGTCTGCAAAATAACACCTATGATGCCAATCTTTCTGTTGTTCCTCTCTACAATAAAACTCTTTCTGTATGTTCCTTGTATAGATGGTTCAAGTGAGTCATCCATATTTGCAATGACCATTGGTTGCTTCAGTGCTTTGATGTAGGGAACTACTGCTCTGAGTGAGTTATCAAATTCATGGTTGCCAAGTGTCTGAAATAATTTTTTATCAATAATGTGACACAATGTTCTTAATATATGTTATATTGAGTGAGTTTCATTATTTGAAGACAAGTAGAACTATGATCGAATTTTTACCATATTAAAGAAAAAATCATCAAGAGAAATTTCAATCTATTATTGACATCTATCATTGAAAATAATTGGTTAAAAATGTTGAAAAATATTGATGTCCAAGATATTAACACATTTACTCTTTGACTCCTATGATTGACTTTAGACTATAAATCACTCCTACCAAGCTAAAAGGCAGTTAATAGGGAAATAATGAGGAATTTAGTTGAAGTTATGTGTCAATGAGAACAACTTCATGTCTTTATTACTTTTTTCCATGTATTGGGATGTAACATGTTATGTACATCGAAACCACGATAAAGAAACAAAGTTGCTTTCCTCAATATTAGCGAGATATCACTAATATTCTCTTGTGTCTATGTCTTTGATGGGTGATATATTATTCTGTCTATTGAACTGTACTTGTTTATGGTTGAAAATAATTTCTGCTTCTTACATGAACATCAATAGGCAGCATATTGATAAAGTACTGTGTCATGTTCCATCCGTACATACTGTACCATAGCGTGCCCTGGAAACTATCTCCGGCGTGAAGAACAAGGGCATTGGGTTTCTCTCGCTTCATTTCCATTATTTTAGTGTAAAGACGAGGAAATCCTCCAATGCATGGTATGTTTGATTCAACACACATGTTGGACGAAGGACTGGTTTCTTCAAATCTGAAAAAAAAGATAAAAAATAAAGTCTATTTCAGTTTTTAAATCTTGTGATCCTATATGAAAGACTAACAAAATCAATCAATAATTTTGCTTTCGTTGTGAAAACTTAAAAATAATATTGCCAAAATTTATAAAATTTTTGTTTTCATTTTTTTAAATATAATATTTTATCTTATGATTTTTTTTTTAATGTATTGAATTTACTTGGTAAAAGTCAATTTTAATAAAGCGAAAACAATATTTAGCTATAACTTATTAAATACGTGGTTAAATTTAAATAATTGAAATATTGTACGATTCCACATGCTTTGTTATTCACGTCCCAGGTTTCGCTTTTCAGCATCTTTAGGCACTCTATCTCACGGATGCATAAAAAACTGTCGTCATTCCGTAATAGAATGCCTGAAGATGCCGAAAGGCGAATCCCGGCAAAACATGTGGAATCGTACAATGTTTCAATAATTCAAATTTATTACTGAAATTCCTTCAAAAAGCATCTTCAGTCGATATCATTAATTAAAAATATTGGGCTGTTGATATAATAGTTGTCAGACATTGTTAGAGCTAATTTGTAATCAAAATATTTTAAAAAATGCGATAACAACAATATTATATAATTATAAAAATATAAGTAACAATTTTTTTTGAATGCCAAGCGAAATTTGTAAAATTTCTGGTACGAAAAAAATTGAAACGGATTGCAATTCCTAATCACGACACATCGTTTAAGAAGGGCTGCCTAGCGCAATGATGCAATGAGTTTATATTCTTGCCCACTCGTAAATTCCTCGAATTTTATAGAAAGTATTAATAAAAGGACCTTGTAAGAAGTTGCTTGGAATCGACATACCTATACACAAGTTTTAATTAATCTATTTTTGTTCAAAGGAAAACATTATGAAACCTGTAACTAATCTACCTACAAAATAACATAATTTAATCAACAATTATTTGTAAAGAGTATAAAGTGCATTTTTTACACATTTTGGCTAGCAAAAATATCGATTTTAATGTGATTTTTATTATTATAAAATAAGTATAAAATTAAAAAATTACTCATTGTTTTTTATAGGTATTTAAAGAAGTTTGCACCTATTACCCATATGAGGATTATTTTTAAAACGTCCAAGATTATTCGTCAAACTGATTGAAAATATTATATTTATCTTTAAAATCTATAAAACTAGATTTTTGCTCTTGGGTTATAGATAAAAATAGTCTGTAGCAGTTTGTCAATATACGTCACGTTCATGTCAATTTTTTTTTTGTGTTTTTGTTTTTTTTACCGCCCGTTTTATCTTTCACCTCTGGCAATACTGCGTTTGCCCCACCTAAATCAGAACCTGGCACTTTTAAAATTCACTGTCGAACGCTTTTCACTTCGATTTTTCTCGTAATATGTCAGTAGTAGGGATTCCAACTATTCGTCATTTTCAACTATCCGGATATCGAATAGTAAAACTGAAACAATCCGGATATCCGGATAGTTTCAGTAAGTATGAAATTGACAAAACATTATAATATATACAAATTTATGCAATACAATAATGCATTAAAAGCGAGTTCATTTGTAATATAAGTAATTTATTCAAATTTAAACAATTGATATTTTAAAAATAAGAGAGCAATAAATGTATGATATTTTAAATTGACCTTAATTTAGTTTTAATTTGTCCTGCTGTTGAAAATACTCGTTCCGTTGCTGTTGATGTTGGTTTTATTGTTAGAAGTATTTTAAACAAAACGTCCAGCTTTTCAGTCCTTTTTTTTAAATTTGAAAAATCTCAGTATTTAAAATCTTTTTTCAGATATTTGTTTGTCATTTGTATTGTATTATGTAAAATAGAACTACGCATTTCATGTTGCAATTCGGAAGTCGAAAAAGAGAGAGGTGTTATTTCTACATCAGAGTCCTGAGAGATTTCATTATTACTAGATAATAATATTTGGGTGAATTTTCTTAATCCTTTGTGCTAAAGAAATGGCTTCGTATTTGTTTGAGTATCCAAAAAGGTTTTGTAAAATATTTCATTAAAATTATAACGTATTCTATCCGGATATTTCCCCAAATATCCGGATATCCGAGTTGGAGTCCCTAGTCAGTAGCCTTTAGAATTTGTCTAATACATGGTAATATTCGTGACTCTGAAATGCAAGCCGTCAGCAGCTAATTTTATTAGGGTTGAAATCCTTATGATACGTTTTATATTGTATAAATTCATTAAAAGGCTGTGTATAAAGTATGTAAAACGACTTTGGGTATATTTTCCCCTGCTCTCGCATTGCTGTATTTTGTTACGAATTCTTTCAATCTAAAATCTAACTGACATTACACTTTGAATCCTCAAATTCACAATACTTATGCTTCTGCGTCTTTTAATGTAAACAGATAGCCGGCCGCTTGTGATGGGAAATTGGACACAGTTAGACACTGTTTGAAGAAATGTGATTCAAAAAAATTGAAAGAAAATTTCTTTTATAGAGTAACAAACACTATGTCTTTATGTCAATATGTCAGAAAATACTCAATTTTTATATTAAGATAATTTTTGATTATGCAAATTTGTCGAGAAATCCAGCTACCATTTCTAAATTATAATTGACAAAAAACAGCCACTGGATTTATACCAAAAAAATACCATAAATTCACGCATCAGTTTCCATGTTATAATCTGTATGTGTACACATTTGCGACAGGGTGAATATGTTCAAAAAACAGATAAATTGCAAAGTCTAACAAAAATCATCATAACTTTTTTCTATTGGGAAATATTGGTTTAAAAATAGTATAATTATTTATCTATCGCAATAAAAAAATTATAGAATATTTTCAATCATTACTTACTTTGAATTTTATCGCTATATGTATTATAATTTCTGTTTATTATATATTAAAACAATCACTTTAAGATGTTCATATTCTTATACAATCAAAATATTTACGAATCGGCAGACACTGCAGCTTGAGTGTCCGATTGTTTTCCATATCACTGTATTTTTTTGTAATCATTCAGTGTTTGGGATAAGTCATAAAATATCACAATACTAAAATGGCTTTACTTCATATTTGCCGGGATTGCCAGCCTTAAATAAATAAGTGCATCATTATTGCATGTCTTGCGAGCATAATTGCCTCAAAATAAAATTGGAAAAAATATCATTGAAAGAATCACGAGCGATTAACCACTTCAGTACTGCGAAATTTTAAGCTAGGTGACATTCATATACCGCGAGTTTTTTTTTTATCTTAAAAAAAAACTAAAAACACAATAGTATTATTCAAATATTGGTTTGAATAATTAAAATTGTATAATAGGGACAGGATATTGACAACTGAAATAATTGTGTGTGAAAAAAGAAAAATTCAGGGCTGTCACAAGCTGGTACAAACAAGAATTCAGGTATAAATTAAAAACAAAAGACCTAAATGATAAAAGTTGGCCAAGGGGTACATTTAGACTTGTATTGTTTCACTTCAAAATTATTTATGCTTCATAATTATTCACGCTTTAATTGCATGGATTACACCAAAAATGGCACCCCTAGCAACATATCTACGTCGATTTCTATTGAAGTTGATTTTTCTGTACTATTTATTAACAAGGATGACACAATTTTTTTCCATAATAGATAGATGTCGGTAGCAATATGTATAAAAATAACACGATATTTCTAATTGGAATATTTTATACGTATTTTTTAAAGTCCGTGGAGATATATGTCCCTACGGTATTTGCGTCGTCCCCGCCTAGAGGACACATATGTCCTCGTGGTATTGAAGCGGTTAATTAATGTCGACTATATCGAATGACGTGGAATCCGTCTTCCCCGGTGTTAGCGTGTAAAATTCATGTCGTTCATACAATTTATTGATGTGTTTGTATTTACATTATCACTAAAAGTAAAAAAATACTAGAAATACAAAACGTTGATAAATAGTTTTACTTGATACAGCAATATAAGTGAAGTCAATATCTCGATTTTTTATGAACTGTGTACAATATAGCCTCGGGTTGATGGGTCAAATTGTTGGTGCAAAACTTACTTACTACATTTATAAAGCATTACTAAGCAAATTATAAGCAAACGAATATATTTATTATTATTTTTAGTTTTTCAAATATAATCAAATCGTTATTCATATAATATGAAGAATTAGTTACGAGCTGGAAAAATTGAGGATAAAATACTCGACAAACATGAAAACTGACCAAAAAGTTGAAACGACACAACAGTATGTTCATAGGTTATAAGTAGATGAGTCATCAGAGGAAGCACAGATGACGAGTCTAGCAGATTTTCTGTCTTAATCTTTTGACGATATTGGTATAGAGTCGCACGTGCTTGTGAGCAGAATGACAAATGTTCTAGAAAAACGATGGATTGGAGTAATATTCAGACCAGGGGTGAGGAACCTGTTGCTTTTATAAAGGCCACATCCATTTATCAAATAACAGCATACGGCTGCAGTAATTTACAATGTGAATTAGTCAAGACACTATTTTAAAAAAATCGTAAATTTTTTGATTGACGCCAAAATTTTAAACTTTTGAATGATGCCAAAAAATATTTTTTATCACCAAAGGCTGCAACAGAGTAGTCGAAAGGTCGCAGCCCTCTCAATCTTAACAGCGAAATCAAAGAAAACGATCAATGCGGGATTATTTAAGATTGTTCTTATTGGTGTTTTGCCGGACAGTAATAATCAACGTATGCGGGAAAATGATGAATTTAAGAATGAGAGATTGGGTCATTCTTTATAATTGTAAATTGAAATGGTTCACTTTCCACATTATGCATGTAATATGGTTCACTAACGACAGATAAAAATGATTGTGTAACAAAATGCGATATGGGAAGAAAGGTGAAAAAAAAAATGTTTTCTTTCTTTACTAAGTGTTGCATTAGACAAATATGTATGTTAAAACTCTGACGTGGAAGCGTATTCATGTAGAATTCATAATCTGTTCCAAGACGATGTTCGTTATCCGAATTGTTCATTAACCGATCATCGATTTACCCTAGATTTTTTTATTATGGATTAGAAAGATTGTTTAGCTCGTTATCCGAATATGTGTTCGTTGTCCGAATACAAAGAAATCGTGAAATATATATATTTTTTTGTTATGGATTAGAAATATTATTTTAGATCTGAATATATGTTCGCTGTCTGAACACAAAAATCGTTTGTGATAGTGTTCCTTATCCGAGTTGTTCGCAGTCCGAACTGTTCGTTAGCCGATCACCCGCTGTATTATTTACAAAAAAATTATAAAACTTTTTAAGATTGGTTATAAATAAATATGAATTCCACTTAAATAAAATTGAAGTGTGAAAACATTGAAAAGAAAATACATACCTATTGTTTGCTTTAAAAGTTGAATTAAATTGAAATGGTTGTGAAAGCGTTACATGTAATCGCATTTTTTGGACTTCATACGGGAGCGATGAATTCGAAAGGGTTTTGTCGAATTGAATTAACTCAATAAAAACTGCAATCTGTCGTAACTCAATAATTTACATAATAAGTTTACTGCAAATAGTTGCAAGTCAAGTGTTAGTTTAATGTTTAACAATATCCTTTGTCATAAATTATTTCTAAAACCGAATCGGATATCGGAGTCCGAAAAAATGACAATGAACGATAACAAACTAAACGAAATCAGTTCAAATTAATCATATAAGTGGCCTTAATCCATATTCTTCGTGAGAGGAGATGACATGGTTAAATAATATGCATAATGCACAGACTTGAGGTTGCTCAAAAAATGACAGGTTATGAATTTATCTTTCACCCGATTTTTTCATTTATGCAGTCGTATTTTCGTGAAAACTGCATTCGTTTCGAATTGACACAACTTTTAGACGCTGTAAAGCACTCTGACAATGCTTGAGAATCATAATAATAAAAAATAGACTCAACAAATAAAAGAAGAACTCAACTAAAATACATTACCAACTGATTAAAAATGAGTAATTGTCATCATATCTCCAACGACATTCGGACTTCGTCTAAAATAATATGAATTATAATTCTGTTTCTTCGTTCGTAGATATGAACATTTCAATCTGTAAATATTTAAAACACGTGCTGTATTTCATATGGATAATATTTGTAAAAATACGTTTTATTTTGTTGATAATTTGAAAATATATACAATATATTTATCGCCGATAATTTTGTTGTAATGACAATTTCAGAAATTTCTTCGGATTTCTCAGATACATCTCGGCTGTTGAGACGGTTAATTGCAGTGTTTTTTTTTTATCGGGGAGCGGAGTCGTTGATTCGCGGTTTTTTGGACTACAATTTTTTCGATTATACGATTTTGAAAAATATCTCAATGAACACTTTGTCGGATTAGTAGGTTGATCTTTAATGTAACGCACATGTATCTATATATATTCAAAAGCGACCTGCCACTATGCCTAAAGCGAAAAGTCTTCAACCAATGTGTACTACCAGTGCTGACGTATGCATCTGAAACTTGGACCCTTAACACAAAGTAAATCCAAAAATTAAGATTAACACAACGAGGAGATGGAAAGATGCATGTTGGGCATAACGAGAAGAGATCACAAGAGAAACCAAGTGTATAAGGGAGCAGACAAGGGTACGTGATGCAGTAGATGTTGCCAAACAGGTGAAATGGCAACGGGCTGGACACAGCACGACGAACACACAACCGTTGGACGAATGCGGTCATACAGTGGTACCCAAGAAATGAAATGTTAAGCGACCACAGGGCCGCCCTAAGACCCGGTGGTTAGACGAGCTAACCAAGGACCGAGAAGAATGGAGGAAGCAGGGGGAGACCTTCATCCAACAGCGGATCGACCCCGACTGATGATGATGATGATGATGACATGTATATAGGAAAAGGTATGAAAAAAGCTTGACTAAATTAAAATTTATTTTCTCAGATTCGTTTTGTTGGTCAATGTGGGAGTCGAAATCGTGTTTTTTAACCACTCTACAGCCCTGGATTATATAGTAACACTTAATACTATATAGTGCTTTAAATAATAAAAACACACTTTTTTGTACTTAGTTCCACCATATATTTAATGATAAGGACAGGTTTCGCTCAACGCGAACATTATCAAGTGACAATAAAATATATTGTGGATTGAAGTACTAAATAATGTGTTTTGTATTATTAAAAATACAATGCCTATCCGTCAAGAAATGGCAATTAACACCTTAAAAGTAAAAGAAACAAAAAACTATACAGTGTCACAACTTGTACTGAATTATCACCTGCTCGTCGTGTATATTATACTAATCCAAAGAAAAATATACAACACAATTTTTTTTTATAATATATTCTGAGATTTAACATTCTCAAAAAATACCTTGATTGTCAGCTTCCTAAAATTGGTCGCCAATTTGCTCCCCAAAACATGAATATAAAGTAGGATAGGGCCTGGTTACAGAATATGGGTATTTCATGTATTTTAAGTATATTCAAGATCTTCAATTGTCTGATCCAGTAGATAGCGAGAAGATGTTGAATGGATTATTGCTTTCCTAATCATAACTTTATCATCTCTGAAGAGATGATAACCTATATATCAGCGGTCGGCAACCTTTTTGGACTCCGGAATTTTTATCCGCGCGGACCACCAAATGGACTTTTGTGTTAAATATTATATTTTTAAATAAAACTGAATAAAACGAAATAAAAGCATAAAAAATGCAGCTAGTTCTTAAAATAATAAAAAAAATCATAATAAAATTATAAAGCTTTATTCATTTTTAATTTGATGGTTGTTCCTGAACATTTGAAATAATAAAATTTGTATTTGGCTCCAATGATGTAACTGCAAGACGAAAAACTGAATGGATTTCAAGTCGAGATCGATACCGTGTTTTGATTGCTGTGACAGATGAAAACGCCTTTTCGCATAAATACGTTGTGGAGTTTTCGCGACAACTGAAGTGTAACATCATGTAACCGTCTCGTATGTAGTGGAAAGAGTACGAGACGAATATAAAACAAGGTGAGAGAGTGAGACAGAATATGCAATGCATCAAGAAAAGTATGTATGTGTTACAAGATTCAGTTGATTTTTTTTCTGGTGATAGGATTAAAAATTGAAATAATGTCAGATTTTTCTGCGGACCACCAAAATTTCCTCGCGAACCACCAGTTACCGACCGCTGCTGTATACAATATGTATACTGTCGTCAAAATATCGTAAAGTTGACATGACTGAAAATTCGTATCCAATTATGACCAAGAGATTTTATTTAAATTTTGGTTTTAGATGCCGTATATAAATTACGTTAAACGTTCTCCACCTTTTGTCTCCAAGCTATTCGCCCATCGTCAAATTTTGTCACATAATGTTGACTCCTTTGTTTAAATAGCGTCACATTTTAAACCACGGTCGGATCACGATTACGATTTCACGACGCAATATGTATTATATAATACTTTCTTTTCGTGTTTTATGAAGCCGCATTTTTCAAAACCTACACCCTCAATTCGTTACGAATCTTTACATTTTTTTGACACTCCTTTCTACAACTATATTTAAATCAACAGCAATCTAAAACCAGAACATTCACAGTGTACATATTAGGACTCTGATTAATCCTTTGTTTAAATCAAATTTATTACAAATGAATTTGGAGTAATAATATAAACAATATTATCACAATCCTACCTGTCATGGAAATCATTAAAATGAATAATATCAAGCCGATATATTCTAGAGTTTCTCCGACGGCCTTCATTTGTACCAGATAATAACAGAACTAAAATTACAATTTTAGTAACACAACTAATTACACTTGAGACCATGATTACTGATTTTTAATCACTTTTGATGCTGACGCATTAGTAGTCAATGTTCAACTGATTTATAATATAGATTTTTAGTCTGGAGAATGCAAATTAAACATTATATATAAAGTGCAATAACGCAATTAATATAGTAAGTAATATTGATAAGAAGTTGACGAAAAAAACACTGATGGATTATTTGCTTCGATAGGGTTGGCAGCTGTACCGTTTGATATTGAATGACAAAAAAAACCGTTTAAAATGTACAACGGTGGTTTTGGGATTTTCTGCGACTTTCAATTGATTTTTATTACAGTCACACGTGAATTAAAAAAAATCGTTTACAATTTTACGAGGAATCAGTAATGACCAAGTATTTACAGCGAGGTTATTTATTTAGTGAGGTCCTGTGGACTATTTTCCATGTGAGGTCCCAAAACCAAAATTATAGAAGCAAGGAAATAAATGGAGTGATTAATTGAAACAATATAAAAGACAGTAGGTAGTTGTAATAATAATTTAAAAAAAACGCTAAAGAACGTAAAATGTTGATTTAAATATGATATTCATTAATATATTACATAATATTAAAAAATGCACGACTACGTTCTATATTTTACTAACCAATCGTTTGTCAGTTCATTAATATATATATTTGTTAAGGTTACTTATTTATAAGTAAATATCTACTGGAAAAGAGTATACATCTCGGCTGAAGCCTTTCAAAACTTCGAGGAATTAAATTTTTTTCCTTTTTTTAACACATATCTTAATGCAGCCCTGACTTAAAAAAAATATTTCAAAATAAAAAAGACATTTTTTTATCAGTGTTAAAAAAAGATTTTGTGTAATTAACTCTATGAGAAATACATGTCGTAATCATAATACAAGCACATTGAGCAAATATTCAAAAGTGAAAAATTTTAATATTATTTACAAAATAAGTGTTTTATCGATTCCATTATTATAAATCAATTGTTGATAGAAATTTATATTTTCTTTGCAAACCCACAATAACTTTAAAAGACCTAGTGTAACCTAATACTTATAGATTTGAGCGGCCTCTTTTGTAATCAAGTAATAAAAATACCGGAATAATTCCGGTATTCAAATATCTAAAATGAAAATCATTGTGAGATCAATGTTTTTTTGTTGTTCATGCTGTTTTTATTCATAATCAACAGAATATGTTCAGTTGAGCTTTGAAATCGATCGAACTAGGTAAGTACCCGAATCACCGGTAAGATTTTCCATAAATGAATAATAATTAGGGTTCAAAGTAGTAATCTCTTTGATAATGTCTAAAAATGTATTTTGCGTTGATTATTTGATAGTTGAGTTATCAATGAAACATAATGATGTTTACTTGATGAATAAAATTAATGAACATGTGTCGACAAAGGAAATAAATAATGACAAGTTAAAATCCCGAAATTTCCGGAATATTCCGAGTCCCTAACTCTTTACGTGAAAAACATTATGTCGCCCGGTGAACTTCAAATGAAAGAGAAAAATATTTTAACTGTCAATTAAAAATATTTTTAAAAATTACTCATGTAATATATAATGCCCATTTCTTCAGTGGCGTTCCTAATATAAATTAATTCATAATATCACGGTGAAAAAAAATAGCAATGCATTTTAGTTCCACAAAATTATTTTTTTAAGATATAGTTGATAGCTATTTCGGCTCACGCCATCGTCAGAACTATGCGTAAACTAACATTTCCTTATCTATATATAGCTATGTAGAAAAGGTACATAATACATCTTCTCTCTTGTTTTAACGACCTAGCTTGTTTCTTGCTCGCAATAAAACTTAAAATTTGAAAATGAAACTAAAAAGGTGGCTATATCAATAAGTTTACATATGGCACGGAAATGGTCTATTACGGAAACAAAACAGCCCCGTAGAGGGTTTTGCAATGGCGATCGACATATATTAGTTTGTTCGTTAAGAATCCTTTGTGATAGTTGATATTTATTGGTTTCCGGTTGTTCTAAAGCCGTCATCTTTCGACCTTTATTACAAAGATGCAAACACTTAGGCGCTGAGTTTGAATTTATATTATGTGACTCCTTTATAACGTGATGAGCAAATTGTGAATTTGTTTTTTAATGTTGAATGATCTTACATGTTCTTAGCTCGATTTTAAGACTTATGTTACTTCTAATAAATATTACACGAGAGTCTGCTATTGATTTACTTGTGAATTTTATCCGGCACGAAAAATAGGTCAGCTATTATACCCATTAAATATGTTCATTATCAAGAATGTGTTTAATAAAACTATGCTTAGGATTTAAGCATGGTTACGAAGTAAAGTAAGTTTATGTGTCGAAAAAATATTACAAAAAAAATCTCGTGCATCTGGGTGAATTATTATTTTCTGTTGAATCAAATTCGTCAGATTTATAAATTGACCATGTGAAAATAAATATCACCATCCAAGTTTGTAATAATAATTGATATTGACCATTTGGATAGCCCTGCACTTGGTATATCATATATTACAAACTAAACTCAATTGATTATTCTGAAAAATATGTACATAAATAAACAATGCTAAGAAAAGTATACAACATTAATGTTTAATAACTTATTTTTACTCTTAGATTATTGATAATTAGATCTGAAGATATTTGAGCAGTGGTGTAGTGGGGTCGGGACGCCGCCAACTAGTCAATTCTTTCACGATCAAATGACCAATTGAAGTTTCGATTTCATAAAACGCCAAGAAATTTAAATTATCCATTTGTTTATTGTATACTATACTTATCAAAGTAGCGCGGTATTACACAACTCGTATTGAATATAGCAAAGTTCATGATTTGTTACATAATATGTTTTTGAGTGACACGGTTTTTAAAAAAAATGATGTTATGTAGTTTGAATTATCGTTCAGTGTTATATAATAAAATATTCAACCGATCTTGAAATGAAGTTGGAAAATCAAAGGTATTGTATGTTATGTTATAAGCGAGAGTGATGAAAACGATTGATATAATTATTTTAAATCTTTTATTCAGAAAATACGAGACTTTAAATGTTTTGTAGCCGGCTTCTTTATTTTCATCGAACAAAACACTTTAATTTTTTGCAACCTCGTGTGACAAAAAACGTAATATTACATTTTGGAGAAGAAGTTTAAAACAAAAAGAAGCGTTCCGGCACTTTTTAATTTCGTACTACACCACTGGTTCCGAAACGTGTTGAACCGGTAGCGAATTTTTCAAGACTCCAACCGTTCATATATTCTTGACAATGAATTGAATATTAAATTAAACAAAAAATAGACCTTACTACCGCCAAAAAATATCAAAAAGATGCAACTGTAGCTACTGTATGTTTGAAATCAAAACAAAAAACAATAATATTTATAAAAGTTATGTTAAAGGTATTAAATATGTATTTTTTTGCTGTGCAATAGATGTTCTCAAAGTATTGTTTTCCTGATTTTGTTAAATCACCCATACCTCGCTTTACGGCCTTGATACGTTCCACGAAACTAGGCCGCAAAGCGAAAAGCCATATAAGAAATTAATTATTCTAATACAAATTCATTAAAATTTAATGAGATCGGTTTCAATTCTTCAAATATGCAACATGGTTTATCATTCAAAATGCATTTTTATCTTTTTATTTCATTTAAACCAAAAATACATAGATAACAAGTACATAAATTTGAACATAAAATAATAACAGGCTCCAAAAACCAACAAGAATCTATAAACAAAAATAAAACAACTTCATGTTATATTACATATGTGTAATGCATTCATTCATTTTTTTTAAATTGCTTTAATCTGAAGACGATGAAGAAATGGTAACCTGCAAATTACTGTCGTCATTATTTTTCACTGGTAAGGATGGGCCTGGCTTAAAAAATTGTCCAACGTTGAAAAAAGATCGAAAAAAGTTTTTTTGCCGTTATAGCGAAACATTTTAGGCCGTAAATCGAAAACGTGCCTTAATTGAAGAGGACCGTTATAGCGAAAAGCCGTATAAAGAGCGGCCGTATAGCGAAGTATAGGTGTACTAAATTATAATTTTTATGAAAGGATGTGCAGTAGGCAAATCGTAAAAAAATCGCTATGAAGATGCTTTATCTAGACTAGAGTTTAATTGTAAATAAATATGTGTTGTCTAATACCGCTTAGTAGGTGCACAATCTAATCTACATAATGTTTGAGAAGCTGTACCGTGAGTAATAAATGAATTAATATAACTTTTTTTGAGCGATTATTATGGAGGACCTTGGGTTAGTTGCTAATTATTCATATCTGCAAAAACATTTCTAGTTGCATGGAGAGGTCAGATTATTTAAAATCTAATTCATAAGGTATGTAAAAACTTAGTAAGAATAAATATTATTGTTTGTTCTCGGTTGTGTGAATCTTTTGTGAAATCGTCTTCGTCCAAGGCTTTTTTGGTTAACATTTTTTAAACATATTTACTTTAACGGAATATACGTTTTCAAATGTTAATTGTTTTATAATTACCATAATGTGATTACATAAAGTATTCATTAATTGGTTTAAAATGCTTACATAAATGATTTTTAGGTTATTTTGAGAGTGAAAATGATGCGATAACATAAAAAGGTTCAACATCTTTATCTAATTATTTTTAAATTGATAGAATTCCACTTCTGGTAGATGCAAAATATCCTAGCTTTATCTGTTAACTGAAATGAAAAAAAAATCCCTTGTCAATTTTCTCTGATCGCGATTTACAAATTATTATTATACATATAAGTACAATGAAATATATACGTTAGAATAAATGGAAAAAAATCGAAAACGATAGAATTCTTTTCGAATAACGAGTTATATCAAATGAAATATATACTTAAAAACAATTATTAATAAACTTAAAAATATTTTAAGTAAGAAAAACACATTCTGTTGTACAATTTTTATGATATATTTATGATCGGAACCCGTTTTACTCATCGAAACAGATCCTGATCAAATGTATATTGTGGAAATAGTACTTAAAGAAATGTGTTGTTATTACTTAAAATATTTTTAACAATAATAACACATTTCTTTAAGAACAATTTTTACAATATATTTGATGATCAGGAACGGTTCGCTCTTCGCAAGTGTTATCTTCCGATTACTGAACAACTTGATATTGTTTAATATGAAGTGACACTTTAAATCTTAAAAATACTCAAAATACTTATTTCACAAAAAATACGTCAGTATAAAAAGCTATTGAGAAGCATTGTTACAAATCTGAAACACAATGATATAAAATACCAACTTATTTCTATCTCAACTGCTCCATATAAACATTGCGCTGCCCTGGTTATTTTTTAATGTAATCAATTATTCAAATTCAGTTAGGTGTATTACGTAACACCAGAAATGCTTCTGCATTTTCGAGGTATTGATTTTTTTTTTTTTCACAGAGATATTCACCAGTGTATAAATATATTCGGAGGCCCGTCAGGCCCTCGGGGCTCTCCGTGTTCCGGGCAATTGTTTTTATTTATTATTGTTTTTGATCTCATGTTGATAATGACATTCACAGTGGTTTCAAAGCGTCAGTGTATAGAATGTTTTTTTTAGAGGTATCTATACCTTATAAGAGGTATCTAACTTTGAAATGGAATAAAACAGAGATGATTTTTTTTAAATAGACATCAAATTTACTTTATTCGAAAGATAATCTTCTGGCATTATAATTTGAATATGACTTCTGGCATTTGACCGCCACGGCTAGCTCGGACGTAGTCTAATCTGGAGGTCCAATTTTCGATGACTTATTCCAACATTTGTGGCCGTATTTCGGCAATAACGCGGCGAATGTTGTCCTCCAAGTGGTCAATCGTTTCGGGCTAATCGGCGTAGACTAGCGACTTCATATATTCCCACAGAAAATAGTCTAGCGACGTTAAATCACACGATCTTGGAGGCCAATTCACGGGTCCGAAACGTGAAACTATGCGGTTACCAAACGTTTCCTTCAATAAATCAATTGTGGCACGAGCTGTGTGATATGTTGCACCGTCTTGTTGAAACCACAGCTCTTGTACGTCATGGTTGTTCAATTGATGAACGAATAAGTCAGTAATCATGGCTCTATAGCGGTCACCATTGACTGTAACGGTCTGGTCAGCATAATTTTTAAAGAAGTACGGACCAATGATTCCAATAGCCCATAAAGCACATAAAACAGTCAGTTTTTCTGGATGTAACGGTGTCTCAACGTACGGGCATCGGTGGTTCAGTGGTAGAATGTCTCAACATATACTTAGATTCACACACAGAGGATTATCATCAATCCAAATACGGCAGTTTTGTTTATTGACGAATCCATTTAACCAAAAGTGAGCTTCATCGCTAATGGACTTAGTGCGGGATACGTATTTCGAACAGAACCATGATTTTCAAAATAAATTTGCACAATTTGGAAGCGTCGTTCAGGCGTCAGTCTATTGTCTACATGTTGAAATGTCAAACCAATCTAACCATTGTAACCATAAATTACTTGACAGCAGACAAGATGGCCGCCAGTTAAAAAAGTGTTGTCAACTTAAAGTTCTTTACCTCTAAAAAAATGCATGGTAATAATGATAAAAAAAAACTCGCAGATCGAGTTAGCATTCCTCCCAACAAGAAAATAATCTCTGATTCCTCGTTCAAGGAATCAATCTCTGATTCCCCTTCTCTTGAGGTTCTTTCCATATTTTTTCAGGTCAACGATATCTACATCATGAAAAAATGACACTTTAGTAATTTGATAACAATTTACGAGTCTCTTAAACTTATTTTTTCAATCGGTATTTATTAACCAACCTAGTTCGATACTTCTCGGCTGAGATGAGCAGGGTTCTATCGAGACTTGGATTATGCAACAAGTTTTTGCCGATCGTCCACATGGCACCGAAATTTTCCACTATTAACTATTGTTTAATTGTTTTGACAATGACAATGTAGTGTTACACTATGATGGGGACTAAGGACGCGTTTAACGCCCTTCTTTCTCTTTCATCTCGGGTGTGTTGTGTTTTGGTTTTATAGAGTTGGATCATCTTATTTTTTAAAAAGCGTCACGCAAAAAATTTTTCACGACGCTTTTTCGATGTCTTTTTAGGGCAGAGTGACACGTCAGTTGCGTGACACTTGCAACACCAGTAATACTATAAAATATATTAAATAATACATGCTAGATATATATGTTATGGATAAAACAGAATACATATTTCATACAATACAGATACGAATACAACAAATAATAGAATTAGATACTATATAATTCTAATACATTGATACTATATATATATATATATATATAAACAGGAAATGACGGTCTCGGCGTTAATTGTTTTATGTGCGAAACTTACTTACATGGGAAAAGTATTTGAATTTCGAACCGCGCACTTTGGTTTACTTTGAAAAAATAGCTTCAAGGGATACTTTGACATATTGTCTATTTAATATAATTAGAAAGTGGATAGTGTTGAAATATCTGCGTGTCATGCATTTTTTTAAATCATAATTAAACAAGAAAAATAGTTTACTGCTCCACTATACATATCATTGCATAACACGGTGTTCGCAAAAAATACCATCATTATTTATCACTTATTTACATACGGCCATAAATTTTTATGTTGTCTTTGATTGTTGAATTGAATGTTTTTGTGTTACATATAATTATGGTTACATTTGCAAATTCTCTCACAACTGTAATAATTCTACAAAAATGAAACATATACGACCGTGTTTCATTCGGCGCTCGACAAAAAAAAAGCATAGTAATAACAAACAAACATAGAATGACGTTTATTTATAGAGTTTACTTGTCTATGATCTCGCTTGGTTGATGTCAGTTGTGCTTTTGAAACGAAAAATATTTCTATACAATATTTAAGGCGCCCTATAATATATATATTTTTTAAATATTTTCTACGGGGTTGCATAACAGCTGCAAAATGTCAATGCGAACGTATGGAGATAAACCGATCAGCTTTCAAGTTGAAGAAGGTGGCGAGTTCTATTGTGTTGGGTCTGAGGTAAGGTGCTTTGCCGTAGCTGTTGTTTTCCCTAACACTTTTTGTTTAATGTGCTGTTTACATTATTCAATTTGCCTATTTATCTGGGTAATATGCAGCGATTTTTCTTCTCAAAGCTTACTTACGCTACTTACAAAACATATCCTTTCTTCAAGAAGTTGTAAACTATTTATAATTGGAATGAATTAATATTATAAGAATCCAGGTTACCACATCAGTATTAAAAAAAATCGTCATAAAACATAAATTAGAATTTCTTAGAACGAAATATAAGGCAAATTTTAATCTCAATTGTCAATATCACTTGGTGATGTAAGATTAACTTAATGTGTGCGATACAGCATTTGGAATTTCCTAGAGAATCTATCTATTCCAGTTTTTGGATCTGTGGACTGTAGTCTTTGTGTACCACTTATGGATTGTTGGGTATTATGTATACACTGCATCTCAGAATTTCCTCTTAGAATACGACCGCTCCTAAAAATTCATAGATTCATAGAAAAGTGCACTAAGGTAAGCAGGGCAGGGCTTCTGCAATATTGTGATGTGTTGCATCTCATGGTCGTTACTTAAACCTTGTTAATGAAATAATTTATTATTCACATTTTTTATTAGACTTTAGATTTTTAATGCATTTATCTGTCAATATGTGGTTCTGTAGGTTAATTCCTGATAGAGCTCAAACCAAAATAAATTTTTACTTTCAATTTTATATGGCCACTAGTTTTTTTCAATTTTATTAACCTTGTTCAAAATTCCTTTAATTCTACTTTCCAAAATTTTGTAACTTTCAAAAAATTACTGAAAAATGTTTACTTATCCATAAAAATAAATGTGAGAGTGGCTATACTTATTAAATGACAATTGTTGAGTGCACAATACTTCTCAAAAGGATAATACTGAGAAAAAAATTTGGATTGTGTTGAATAATCTTTGCTTTCAATGATCCGACTTTGAACCTTGGAGTGCATTATATGAATTGAAAAAAGACATGACAGTCAACATGTGGCTGAAAAATTATTGTTTAAAAACATATCAGAATACAAAAGTACATTGTGGAATAAAAAAATGAGAATATTTGCACGGTTAAGAAGACGTTTGCTGTATATCATCAATTGAAAGAAATGTTTATAGGTGTATTTTTAGAAGATTTGTATTGTCTAAATGTTAGTGAAAAAATATTACGTATCGCGTCATTAATTCTCATCTAATTAATAACATCTTTAATGTTGTTCACGTCGAGCACTCCTTTCAAGCACCGGTGCGTGTGAGGCACTTTACTAGTTAAGGAGTATATTTATTCAAAATGTGCGATCAATATTAATAAAATCATTTGCAGCTATAGTAAATCCTTATTTCAGGTTGGAAACTATCTCAGACTGTTCCGTGGTTCGCTCTACAAAAAGTATCCCGGTATGGGGAGAAGGACTCTGACTAATGAAGAGAGGAAACGCCTGGTTGATGCTGGTCTCGGCACGCATGTCTTGTCCAGCTCTGTTTCCCTTCTGAAAGCTTCTGAAGTGGAAGATGTCATCGAAGGCAATGATGATAAGTATGTAAATAGATAGTGAAGCATTAATGGTGTCATTACTCAAATTTTCTTGTTCCTAATTAAGATTTTAAATCTTCTGTTTCTGAGCAGTAGGTAGAAAATGCAATAAATATCAAAAGTCTTTTTTTTATCTGATGTGCTAATCACCCTATTTAATGTCCAAAATATACACATGATATACTTATGTTATAGGTCAGTGTTCTTTCAACCGTCTAACACCCTCCACCAATATAAATATTTTCAGATCAGCAACAGCCAAAAATAATAACCAATGTAGAACTTGATTTATTAACCCGTTCCACATGGCTGTTTTTCATACAAATTAAATTTGTCCTTTCTTTCCATATCGAGTAATAAATAAAGCAATAAAAAATAATTGGACTGGCTTTAATGAAAGCCAGATGCATTAGGAATGTTCCACAACATTACAAAACACAAAGAAATGTCTTATGTTGTCACAATCACTTTGACAAATATATCCCTAACAAATAACTCACTCGTAAACCGCCATTACCGTGACATATCGAAACCACCAATCAAACTCAAATGAACAAGCGCCATTAAGAATTATGTGTCATGGAATATCACATTGCGATGTCACGAGATTGGTGCAAAGTTCGGTTGAAAGTTTGGTACGTAGTTTCAAACTGATTTATGACGTGGTGGAGATTTCGATAAATTTAAAGGGTTTAAATAATTGATGTTTCAACATTTACACCTAATACTTTTGACAAGTGTATGAAGGTGGCAGTAGCAGGAAAAATTGGGCGATATTTTGAAACCAAAATCAGTCCTGTATGCAAAATATTGCATGTATTACCAACATTTGAAAGCTCGAGTCTCATACCTTGCGACATTCGCGTTGAAAGGATTAAATGCAATTTTTTGAAATAACAATTCTTGGTTGCGTGACATCTACTGCTGCTTCTTTGTGAGGAAATATATATTTTTGGTTACAGCTGTGCTTCTGAGAGACGAAGCGTTGCATTGACATCTATTTGATTTCTTTGTTTGGTTTTTATTAATATCATTGTTAACCCTTTTACGCCAAAGCAGCACTTGGTACTTGTGCGAAATCGACGGGCAAGCGCTATCGCGCTGCGAAACCCATATTCCACTCAAGCGTAACTCAAAGTGTTTTAACACATGTTTTATTAAAATTGATGAATGATGTGGATCGTGTAAGTTCTTAGGATTGACAAAATCGAATCCACAAATTTCATAATCATCAGCCGGGGTCGATCCACTGCTGGATGAAGGCCTCCCCGTTTTTTTTTTTTTTTTCAGGGGGAGTTTGGACATAGCAACACCACGCTGCCCAGGCCGGTTGGTGTTCGGTTTTCTGTCTGGGTTTTCCTTCCCATTTTTCCACAAATTTATTGACCCAAAAATATTTTTTTTAATGATAAAACAAAATCGTGAACAGATGTTAGTGACGCGCTCATATTTCACCGAGTATTTATTGAATAACAGATATGTTATGCAATCTTATAATACATGTATTTCATATCGAATCAGGCATAGAAATAGAATATACTTCTTAGAAAAAATGTCTTTTTTTTGTTATCAAGGATTCAAGAAATATGGAGGGCACTTACTTGCGAACAATAGGAAATGGCACAAATATCTACCCTTTTTAAAATTCCATTAATCACTTTTTTAACAGAAAGATCATAAAATTCGTTACACTTGTATACAAAATCTTATTATTATTTGCTCAACACACGTAAGTGTCAATAGAAAAAAAACTCTTGCATACAGTGGCAGTCCGTCCATTGAAATTCTTGATTTACTTCACTCCCTGAATGAAAAAAACTTTTATATTTATAAAAAAATATTTTTATCAATAATTTCTTCATCATAAATAAATCATCTGTGTTTTAAGCGAAATTGATTGGAAATTTCGTGGGTTATTTTGTTTTTCTAAAGATACTGCAAGGTGAAGTTCTTATGGATAACCCGCCACTGGACATATGTATTTACTGGAATTTCTTTTAATTTATGGCTTTTCAAGTTGAAGGAGAAATTATTTTCAGTTATGTATACATGATATTTATTCTTCACTTTACTTCGGGCGGTTGTTGGAATTTAATTATTGTAAAATAATATTAAGTAATTATTGTATAAAAAAGACATTTTTTTCTAAGAAGTATATTCTATTTCTATGCCCGATTCGATATAAAATTCATGTATTATATGTATTATGTATTATAAGATTGCACAACATATCTGTTATTCAATAGATATTCGGTGAAATATGAGCGCGTCACTAACATATGTTCACAATTTTGTTTTATCATTAAAAAAAATATTTTTGGGTCAATAAATTTGTGGATTCGATTTTTTCAATCCTAAGAACTTACATGATCCACAACATTCATAAATTTTAATAAAACATGTGTTAAAACACTTTGAGTTACGATTGAGTGGAACATGGTTTTCGCAGCGCGATCGCGCTGCTTCGGCGTAAAAGGTTTAATATCAGCAGCATTCGAAAATCCTCACTGAAGTGGGAACATTTCTACTTGTGTTGGTACATCTTTATGTGTTATGTGCCCTCCAAATATTTTGTCGGAAGGGCATCTATTGATTCACAATATTTTTGATTATATGTGGTTAGTTTTTATTTTATTGTGTCACTTATAGATACAAAGCAGTGTCCGTTGGGGCGTCAGAGACGACCACACCTCGGGAAGGAAAATCTAAAAAGCCTCATAACGCACCCTGGCTGCCTGCTTTACCCAACTCCTCTCACTTGGATGCGGTGCCTCAAGCTACTCCCATCAACCGCAACAGAGTTCACAACAAAAAAATCCGTACTTTCCCGCTTTGTTTTGACGATATCGACATGCCAGCCAATTTGGAGAATGCGTCTCAAAAGCAGTTGCTGGTCCCTATTCGACTTGACATGGAAATCGATGGCCAGAAACTGAGGGATACCTTCACATGGAACAAAAACGGTTTGAAAACAATAATGTTAACCCTAAATTTTGTTTGAAAATTGATAAAAGCACTGTTGAAACAAAGATACTCTCCGTATCAGTTTATAATCTCCATCTGTTCTTTAATATCCGCCTATCACTCTATCAATTTATTAAAAAGGTAAAAAAAAAATCCCTCGACTTTGATGAGAAAAATGCATAGAGAGATGGTTTTACCTAATGTATAAATTTTGTTATCATTCAATTTTTGGCATTGATCACCGATTATCAAAAGGAGCAAGATCTGGAGATTACAGTGAGTAATTGATAACATTCAAATTCAACTCATTTACTTTATGTCAGGCTATTCTTGCCACATGTGGTCGCATGTTGGTTCTGGTCTATCCTTTTCAAAGGCAGTGCATAATTTTGTTGATCGTTGACATTATCAATTGATGAAAAATTCCCAGATCAAATTTTTTTAAATCAACTTTGTGTTAGTTGAACTTTGATGACATTACCCAATTTTGATGACAACTCTTACGGTATTGTCTTAACAAAATGTATACAGTGAACAATGATATAAATGCACTTTATCAACTGATTTAAAAAAAAAAAAATTTTATGGCTTTTCACTGTACATTGGCTAAGCCAAAACTGAATCGAAAGTAAAAGGGAAAGATTCTTTATGCAATAGGATGATTTCAAAAGAGATGTTTATCATCAGTTCCAAAAAAAAGATTTTTTTGCTAGGGTCGTACAATAACGTTAAAACCTTTGCGTTAACTCAATATATCAGTCCTATTTACATCTACCTCAATAAGTTTGATATACAAGTTTCTTTCAGAGTCAATAATAACGCCAGAGCAGTTTGCCGAGGTGCTCTGCGATGACCTGGATTTGAATCCTGTGCCATTTGTTCCTGCAATCTCATCATCGATCCGACAGCAGTTGGATGCCTTTCCCAGTGAACCTCCCGCCCTTTTAGATGAACATGCAGATCAACGTGTTGTCATCAAATTAAATATACATGTCGGCAACACATCTCTTGTCGATCAGGTAAGCATAATCAAGTAATAATGGTATGATAATGAAGCGTTTGGCAGCCTGGCAGTACCCACGAGAGCAAACCTGCTACATCAATTGTTCTTCTTCAGTGTTCACTTATTTTAATATTTGCGGCAAACTAAGTAGATGACTTAGCACGGTGAAAAAATAGCAAAGTATTTTAGTTCTACAAATTTTTTTATAAGATATAGTTGATAGCCATTTCGGCTCACGCCATCGTCATTTCTGATGGATGGGTATCTAATTCTGACGATGGCGTGAGCCGAAATAGCTATCAACTATATTTTATAAAAAAAAATTTAGAACTAAAATACATTGCCATTCAATCAAAAGATGATTTAGAATTTAAAATATTATGTTTTAATGAATATTTTTTCGCAATTAGCAACGTTTCTCAAAATTTTTCACTATTGTTTTAACATTATTGTACGACCCTAGCAAAAAAAATCTTTTTTTTGGAACTGATGATAAACATCTCTTTTGAAATCATCCTATTGCATAAAGAATCTTTCCCTTTTACTTTCTATTCAGTTTTGGCTTAGCCAATGTACAGTGAAAAGCCATTAAATATTTTTTATTTTTAATCATTTGATAAAGTGCATTTATATCATTGTCTTCAATTTTCAATCCTTTTTTTTTTGATAATGATCAAGTGTTTTATATGTTAACACTTTTGGTTTTCCACCTCGTATATATTCTTCATCCATCTATCGATAAATTTTGAAAGTAAGAATTGAAATTCATATTAATTTTTGGTAGTATAGTTGCGCTTATCCGAAGACGCCACATTGTGCGTTCCTGGATCATAACGTTTGTCTCAAAAATGATGTCAATGTGACGTCCGCGAACCGTAAAGTGTTCAGATATAACTCTCTCTTTACCATGGAAATTTATTTTAAAAAAATCTTATCAAATATACAAAAAACAATCTTTTTAATAAAAGATGATTTTATGTTCTAACTCTTGCTTGAATTATCGATTTTCTTTTAATGGACCATGGCAGAAATATGTCAAACGTTTGTTTTGTGTGAGAATATTGATATACTATTTATTTTGTAGCAGAGGTTGTGCAACTGATTTCGGTTTTAGTTATATTATATAATATCGCCTGATTCATTGATTTTCAAGGGACCCTGAAAAAAAACAATTACCTTCCAAAGTATATCTTGACTGAGCTTTGAGTTGAAATAATTATTATGTTAACAGTCATGAGACAAACTAAAAATTCTGTAATTTAAAGGTTGAATGGGACATGTCAGAAAAAGAAAACAATCCTGAGGAGTTTGCAATGAAGTTGTGTGCAGAACTGGGATTGGGAGGAGAGTTTGTGACTGCTATTGCGTACAGCGTGAGAGGACAGCTCGGATGGCATCAGCGCACGTATGCGTTCAGCGAAGCTCCCTTACCCACTATCGAGGTAATGTACAAATTGTTCTTCAAGCAGCTTCCAACCTACGAGGGAAGGAAGGGGACGACAAAACTTTTTAGTAAAAAACGATTCGATTAAGTAATATCTGCAAATAAAATAAAATTTGAATTGTTACAACTTTTTAAGATTCCGCATGATAAACACGTGTTGAACCGTACAAAACTGTAACGATTCAAACCCCTTTAGTCGATATCATAAATTATATCTACAAATAAATAAATCTTTATATTATATCTTAACGTTGAAAAACCTTATTATTATTCTATTGATTGCAGTTTTTAGTATTTTTTTTATAATAAAGTTATTATTTAAAATGTGTTTATATCAGCGGTCAGCAACTGGTGGTCCGCATCTGACATTATTTCGATTTGTAATCCTATCACCAGAAAAAAATCAACTGAATCTCGTAACACATACATACTTGATGCATTGCATGTTCTGTCTCACTCTCTCACCTTGTTTTATATTCTTCTCGGACTCTTTCCACTACATACAAGACGGTTACATGATGTCACACTTCAGTTGTCGCGAAAACTCCACAACATATTTTTGCGAAAAGGCATTTTCATCTGTCACAGCAATCAAAACACGGTATCGATCTCGACTTGAAATCCATTCAGTTTTTCGTCTTGCAGTTACATCATTGGAGCCAAATACAAATTTTATTATTTCAAATGTCCAGGAACAACCATCACATTAAAAATGAATAAAGCTTTATAATTTTATTATGATTTTTTTATTATTTTAAGAACTAGCTGCATTTTTTATGCTTTTATTTCATTTTATTTACTTTTATTTAAATATATATTATTTAACACAAAAGTCCATTTGGTGGTCAGCCGGATCAAAATTTTGACATTTAATCCATCTAGTGGCCCGTGAGTCCAAAAAGGTTTCCGACCGCTGGTTTATATTATTGTATCTATTACAAAAAAAAAGGTGGGGAGGCACGTAAAACTTTTTTAGTGACGCGTGGTAGCATAAATGTTGGAAGTCGCTGCTCTGAAGGAATTAAAAAACATCTTTTGGTTTGTAAACTAATGTAAGTTTTATAGTTTGAGTTTCAATAAAATTTTATCAACTCAAAAAAAAGGTTTTGTGAGCAATGCGACAATGAATTCAGTAAATTGATAATGCTCATTTTCTTTAACTGATCACACCTTAAATTGAATTTTTCTTCTTTTCTGTCAGGTCCCGTTCCGGCCGCCTTCTGACGCAGACGGCTGGGCCCCGTTCCTGGAGACGTTGACAGACGCCGAGATGGAGAAGAAGATCCGAGACCAAGACAGGAACACCCGCCGCATGAGAAGACTCGCCAACACCACACCCGGTTGGTAGGGTCAGCCTAAGCCGAGGTGATTCCACTGCACCAAGGCTAAGGCAACTCATCTGACATATAGCGTTGTAAATACTCTGCCTTTTGCAGATCGACCACAAGTGGAGAATTTAAGGGTCTCATTTTAAGTTTATGGAATATCACGGTGAAAAAAATAATGTATTTTAGTTCTACAAAATTATTTTTTTAAATATAGTTGATAGTTATTTCGGCTCACGCCATCGTCAGAACCATGCTTAAACTAACATTTGCTTATCTATATATAGCAGTGTAGAAAGTAAGTGGTTGCATCTTTGTAGTAAGGGTCGCAGAATGATGGCTCTGGAACAGCTGGAGATCAATAGATATCAACTATCACAAAGGATTCTTAACGAACAAACTAATATATGTCCGTCACCATTATTGAATCCTCTGGGGGGTGTTTCTTTGTTTCTGTAATGAACCATTTCCGTGTCAAATGTGAACTTATTAATATAGCCTCCTTTTAAGTTTCATTTACAATTGTTAATTTTATTGCGAACAGGAAACAAGCTAGGTCGTTAAAACAGGAGAGAAGATGTATTGTGTACCTTTTCTACACAGCTATATATAGATAAGCAAATTTTAGTTTAAACATGGTTCTGACGATGGCGTGAGCCGTAATAGCTATCAACTATATTTCAAAAATTAATTTTGTAGAACTAAAATACATCGCTATTTTTTTCACCGTGTTATAATGGAGTTCTACCAAGTGAATGGCAATTCAATCAATAAGTTATGGAATATATTTATGATATCCAACAGTGAGACTCGATTACTTTTTATGTAGTGGCTATCCATTAGTGTGATGAACAAGTGGATAGATGTGAAATGACACTTAAAGATACAATATAATAAATTTTGACAATTTGTTGATTAAACATAAAATAGAATTTGTTTGGCCACGCATGCTACTGTATTTTAATTTTTCTTTTTCTTGAACGAGTTACGTTTAAAGTTATTCGACATTGTAAGGAGTTGTATTTTTTTTACTGAACATATTGAAAAAAATTTGGCAGCACGACATACAAGGAAGAAATCTATATTAAGACTAAATTGACAACACATAAATGGGGGAGTGGATATAGCAAGAGATCTCTGCACTGTGTTCCTTGTGAAGGAAAAATTATGATGTTATAATTTATTTTGTTAACTTAGATTAATCCTTTAAATGTCAAGCCAATTCCTTTTTCGATTTTTTTTCCAATCCATGTATTTGTGTGCCCAATTTATCAAGTCTAGTAACGCCACTCATTGAGCGGTTTTGAGGATTCTTATTTTTAATGTAAGCATAATTGAATGTGATCATTTTGATATACAACTCGAGGATATAGAACGAAAGGGAAGAACCATTAAAGTTGAAAATTAATTTTATTGTTTTATTTTGCATTTTTTTTTCTCACCTTTTTAATGTTGCCATCATATCATCATATAAAACTAAAAAAAAAATGTGGTATAATAACTCATCATAAATTTACATATAGCACAATAAAAACACTTGGATTACATTTTCACTTCCCTTAATTTGTTAGCTGAATATAAAAACCTGTTTATTTTTATTATTTATTCAGTACATGGCGCTACAAAAGTTATCAATATGTATGTAAAAGTACATATTTATTTAAGCCATGTGATTATAAAATAAATTATATTACATTCTCGCCTTTCCCGCAATTTTATAATCACACTGTGTGAAATTTTGTTATGTAAATATTCAAGAAAAATGTGTCGCCTTATATGAAATAAATCAGTGTACATAATGAATTTTATTTCTTTAATTCTAAGAAAGGTCCTGTGGTGTTGCCACGGCTCTATTTTGTAGAAACTTTCAACTTTTGGATCAATCTGAGTAACATGTTAGCTGACTATCAATCAAATTGTATGGGTGCATGTATCATCGTCGTTTCATGTTTTATGCTCGGGCCACATATAACAACAATAACAATTGCGTAAAAGAATTTTAGAAATGATAAAAACACATCAAATAACAAAATACGTAACAGTAATGGCGCAAATGGTATGAAAAATATTCAAGCACGTGAATAGACTCAAACTGAACTAGCAATGGAGATTGCAAAATAAATCTGTAAGACTTGATTTTTGTATATCGGCTCAAACTTCTATCCTTATAACTTAGCAACAATGTAGATGTAATGATAATTAGTTGCGGCGCTTTATTTAACATGGTGAAAAAAATAGCAATGTATCTTAATTCTACAAAATTTTTTTTTTAAGATATAGTTGATAGCTATTTCGGCTCACGCCATCGTCAGAACTATGCTTAAACTAACATTTGCTTATCTATATATAGCTGTGTAGAAAAGGTACACAATACATATTCTCTCCTGTTTTAACGACCTAGCTTGTTTCTTGCTTGCAATAAAACTAAAAATTGTAAATGAAACTAAAAAGGCGGCTATATCAATAAGTTTACATATGGCACAGAAATGGTCAAATTTAAAAAAAGAATGGAAAAGTTAGATGTGATGTTTAAAACACTTCTAACAATAAAACCAGCATCAACGGCAATGGAACGAGTATTTTCAACAGCAGGACAAATTAAAACAAAATTACGATCAAATTTAAAATATGATCACATTTAATGCTATCTTGTTTTTAAAATATGAATTTGTTAAAATCTGAATAAATGATTTATATTACAAATGAACTCGTTTTTAATGTATAATTTTGGTACATAAAATTTTGTATGTAGTAATGTTTTGTTATTTTCATACTTACTGAAACTATCCGGACATCCGGATTGTTTCAGTTTTTCTGTTCGATATCCGGATAGTTGAAAATGGTGAATAGTTGGAATCCCTACTCTTAACCCTTAGAGGATTATGTCTGAAAAAATTACCTGTGAGAGGCTTTACGAGAACATATTAAAATAAAAAAATTATTGCTAAGGCCTATATATATTTCTATGCATCAGTCTAATATTTTCAGTTGATTGTAAAAAGGACAGCTCAAACATAAATTGCAAATCAAAAAGATGTTAAAAGGTTAGAGTTAGGACAAGAATAACAGTTACTTGTCGTTCTTGCTTTGTTGAGTATGCAAAATCAGATGGATGTGACGGAATTTATAAGTCAATTAAGAGGTAAGTATTGGGGTACAGTTGCCAGATAGCAAAACATTGACTACTTTGATGAATTACAAGTACGGAGATAGTCTATCTGCTTCAGCAGAATGCAACCGTAATTGTACAGTTATGCTCTTTAATTGAGGTTAAATACTTTTTTTAAATAAATTGATCAATAAAAATATATTTTCCATATAGAGCGCTTGGGTTACTTTGGTAATAGTTATAATAAAATTACTCACTTTTGAGCTTTCAACGCCACCGCTTACGATTCTCTAAGTCGTATTCTTTGGCTGTAGAATAGGCGATAATAGGGTATCATCTGTCCTTGAAATTATCGGGGTCAATCTCAGACGAATATTTCTTTTTTTATGGATCTTTTCTTAGCTAGCGGAATCTAGCTTCTCGCGGTTTCTAATGCAATAATTGTTTGATGGTAATACACTTGAGAAACTATTATGATACATATTTTAACTTTTAAAAGCATGGCGATCCTCCATGGAAAGTTAAATATGTTCTCGATATTTGACCTTTTTTAAAATTACATTCGAAAAAACGGAGCTTATGTATAGTCCGTGCCTGAATGTAGCGATACAATTCATTTTAAAATACTGATTATTACCCACTATCTGCCAATTGTTACTCGCGACTTTACATTTATCCGGCTTCAAGTAATCTCCGGTAGCGGCTTTAATTTTATATGATGTTCATAACATAACCTCAATTTTCAAAAATGACAGGTGCTAAAATAGACAATAATTTTTTTTTTGTATGTTAATAAATATAATTTGTTAAGCGTATTTTTTTTCGATTTGATCTTTAATTTACAAAGAGTAGAGTTTCTGACAATTTTGTTACTGATAATCCAAATTTTTAATTTAAACAATTAATTTGGAATTTTAATATGAATATCAATTTTCTCAGAATTTGATCAAATGTTTATGAAATTTCAATACCTAGTGAAGATACAAATCTAATAATTATTTAATCTTAGCATAGCTGTTTTTATACATTGATTTTTTTTTTTTGTGCAATTGTAAACTTTTTAAATTTTGTAACATTATGAAGCAAAACGTCATATCTTTTAAATTAAAATGAATTAGTATTTGATAATTATTAAGTACATATTTTATACACTTTCATATAGATATATATATATATATATATATATATATAGGTTTTAAACTTTATAAATTAATGATTTTGAAATCTTATTTGTCTTACAATGGGCATTCATAAAAACGATAAAATATATAATGTTACAATTAGTTTAGAGTAGTTGTGCAATAAATAAAAATACCATGTAAATCGTGGCAATGGTGTATATTTAAATATTTTTATATAATAGTAACACCTAATTCAGAACGAACTGTCATAGCGGCTGTCAAGATCATTTACTAGAAATTAACGAAGGCCTCCAGGAAAAAGATCGCAATCAACGATAGTTTTAAAATCGGATTCATTAAACCGCTATTTGACACAAAATCAATATGGTACGTCATAACACCGCTACTCCTATTATATCACATAACTTTCACATGCAATATCCGCCACACAATAATGTAATTTTAGTATTTGAAGCCTTATTCGATTTTTATGTATCAAGTTTCATGGTCTATAGAGGGATCAATCATTTCATCTGATAGTGATAATGTACGCTTCGATATATAGTTTGTATAACTTAATATATGTGTTGATGTATATATTCAATTTTACTTAAAGTACTTGTGAAAAGGGATTATACTTTTAGATAATTGCCACTCTATGACTATCAAATAAGTTTTTGAGCTTAGTCTTATTCGCTTGTTTCACATAAATTAATTCATTAGGTCAGTATATTGGACACAATAACTCCAGTGGTGTAACTGTCAATACATAGGTGGAAAACTTTTTTAGAATCTACTTATGTAGAAATAAGTTGTAATAAGCGATCCATTCTCCATTTTATCATATCAGTCGTTATTGGAAGAAATTAAATTATTAAAGGCATTTTGACACAAATAAATAAATCAAATCAAAAATCAGCAACAGTCCTCTCGAGTTTATGACCATTGACTGTAAACTGTAATAAATAATATTATTACTTAGTAGAAATTCTATTTAACCCTCTGACTGCTAACGTCTCAACTGTTGATACCCGAAAATATATGAATTAACAGTGGTTAAAACCTTTTTGTACTCGCTAATTTTTGAGTTAATACATTGCTTGATTTTTCCTGACAAACTTAATAAGACTGTTTCAAACCAATATTATTCAATAAATTTTTGAAGTCCTATTTATGACATTGGAATATCCTTTTAAGTGCTCAGCAGGGAACGAGTTAAATAATAAAATGAAGTACTATTTCCACAATTTTATTATATTATTCATATCCAGAGTGATTTCCTTTATCGTGAGAATATCAAATGATACAATTTAAGCAATGCCACCGATGTAAAATTTTGAGTTTAAATGATATTCATAAACAAAAGAGTGTTAACTATTATTTTAAAAAATCCATACCTGTTTGCTCATCACAGACATTTTAATATTATAAAGTTGACGCGGTTAATAATGCCAATAATAAGCGAAACCGGTCGTGATTATAATATTATAAAATGTGTAAGAAGCGCCGATCAAATATTGTTTAATTTATTTAAAAAAAATGTCTTGTTTTTATTGCAGTTGGTTTTAGTGCTAGGCGATCTTCACATACCTCACCGTTGCAGCAGTCTGCCAGCCAAGTTCAAAAAACTCCTTGTTCCTGGTAGAATTCAGCACATCCTGTGCACTGGAAACCTCTGCACCAAAGAGCTTTTTGACTATTTAAAGACACTAGCTAGTGACGTCCATGTGGTTAGAGGTGATTTTGATGAGGTAATTACGTTTATCCTTCACAAGTTCTCCTAATTTTACAATCTCTAAAAAGGGTATTTCACATGATTTATTCTTTTTTATTGGCGTCTGCAATGTTTATTAGTGAATTTAATACAATATAGTGAGTGATACAGATTAATCGGTTGTGGTGGTATAATCATATCAACTTTACCAAGCCAGAGGGCGTTAGTGACAAATTACTAATATTCAGGCGAACGAAAAGGGTGAAAAATTATTGTGCCAATGAAAAAAACTTCATTTCTTTACGTATACAAACATTCCAATATGCGGAAAGAAGTGATAAAGAATCAAAGTTGTCCTCGAATTTGCATTGTTGAAACTCTGTTCGATTCCACGTGTCTGTTTTGTTACATCCACGTGATAGAATGCCTGAAGATGCCGAAAGATGAAACCTGGGTTAAAAATTATCACGAAATATATATTTGAATTAGTCCTTTATTAACTCTACACTTCACTGAATGCCTGTTTAGTAGAGGGGTCAATCAATGAATGAGAGAAACAAATCTCTGCATTGGGAGTAGATGTGATTCAAAAAAATATTATTTTCTCATTGCAGAATATCAACTATCCAGAGCAGAAAGTTGTCACGGTCGGACAGTTCAGGATAGGCCTGTGTCACGGACACCAAGTGGTCCCGTGGGGAGATCCTGAGTCCCTGGCTCTCATCCAGAGACAGCTGGACGTGGACATTTTGATATCAGGGCACACGCATAAGTTCGAGGCATACGAACATGAAAATAGGTTCTACATTAATCCGGGATCGGCGACCGGCGCCTATAACCCCCTTGACATGTGAGTGTACTATTTAATAAGAAAATTATTAGTTAATTACAAATTTTGGCAGATAAAACTTTGCGGCAGGAATAGTACAATAGTTTTTTTTGGCATATTGTATGTATTGTGTATTAGTATGAAGTTTATTATAACAGTTGTACTGAACAGTAGGAAAGTATATTTTTTTCATTTACAGGACTTCGTTAACTCATTCATCACTCATACAACAGAGTCACTGGGCTTTCGCCTGTCTGTTGTGTTGTTGAAATATATATATATATCTGATTCAACAAATGCTTTAAATTTTTTAAAGAATTGGTATGCCAAAAAAATACTTCAGAACGGTGATGTCTTTTTTTATTTTTCTGTCTGAAAAGATACTGTAGATTTATTTGTACTTCTTTCACCAATGTTTCCTGCGATTCTACATTTCAGGTCAGTGACGCCGTCCTTTGTGTTAATGGACATACAGAGCACAACTGTTGTGACGTATGTCTACCAACTCCTCGGGGATGAGGTCAAAGTGGAGAGGATCGAATACAAAAAGCCATAAGGACGATATAATTAGCATAGTTTTATATATAAATATAAAAAAGAGATAATATTAATATGTATTATTGATAATTATTAAAAGATAAGTGTTTATAACGGTAAATAATGTTGATTTCGAATACTGATGAAATCATATCGTAAAGTATGATGTTTCAATGACTGATATATTTCATGTTTGTATAATTGCTGTACTCCAGATGCTATTTCTTTTCTTCATTCTTTTATTTTAAAATTTGCAATTCTTTTCACTTTTATGTTGTTAACTGTCACTTGGTGGAAAAGTGTAATATTTTAAAATTAAAACACTGCGTAGTATTCAGGTATTCAAACAGCAGTCAGCATGTTAAAAACTTTCCTGTGAGCGTTCACAGAATTGTAATATATTTATCTGATCTTAATTACGATATCAACGGTGGTCAATGGATTTCAATATCAAATTTAAATTGTTAATTGATCGTCAGTTGATAATGTTCGCAATGAACGAAACCAGTCCTGTTAATAAACTGTAAAATTGTCGAAATAGTACTAGTAGATTGTGCGTTTCTTTTATTAAAATCGCTCTCTGATTTCTGTCGCAAATCATATTAGCAACTGAAGTTGTCACTTCAATAATGGATGGAGAAATAATAAATGTGACCCTCAAATCCAAAGGGTTATAAAATTAATGTGATTGAAAGTCAGAAAAGAAGAAAGAAAGAAAAATTGATAATGAAAAAAAAAATGTATTAATTTTCAATAACTTGGTAGCAATTGAGTGCAATACACTGACGATCAAACACAATTTTTTATATCCTGGCAAGTGTTTTGTGCACGCCATCTTTCTCCTGCTGATTTTTTGTGAAATGGTCAAGACTGTTTGAAAATTGTGGACATTGTTCGCAAAAAAGTTGACAACCTAGAAGTGACGAATTGATATATTTTAATATAGTGGTCTTTGTCATAAACGAACAAATTCATGGAATCAGTTAATCTTAAATGTCAGTTATCACTGTTCTACATTTTATCATTCTTTATTTGTTTATACAGCTTTTAACGCCTCCCTCCCTGTTGAAATTTTGAAAAAATTATATCTCTGGAAATTAAAACCGTAGTTAAATTAATTTGCATAAAATATTTTGTTTTAGTTGCTTCTGATATTTATTTATTAATCCTTTTCTGAAGAAAATTTTCATTGAAGAATTGTTCAGTCGTATTTTGTAGCGGTGCCAACAAAAGCTGTGTTATAGTTCATAGCAAAAAGATAAAAAACATTTATAGACGAGTCGCCTAGAATCAAAACTATTATTTTGCATTTTTGTAGTTTTTGAGTTAAACATGCCAAGTGATTATTAAAGCATCAATCTACAGAAATTAATATAGTTGGGCACTTTAACCCTCTAATTGCTAACATCTTGATTGTTGAGATGACTGATTGCAAATGTGTTAAAAATTTACTCAAAAATATAATAGAAGTAACTGTGATTTAACTTTCGTGTTAGAGCTAAGTTTTGTACTGAAATAAAGCCTGATTTTTCTTGATAAAATCAAAAGTTTGGTTAATACCAAAAAAATTAAATATTCATGGTTGGAATATCCTTTACAGGGTTCAGAAAGGAATGGGTTAAATTACTTTAAATCATGGCGAAAGACCACTATTATTGTTGACATTAATTATTTCATATAATAATGTGAGTAGACTAGAAGGAATCGAGGATTTCTTATAGCCTAATGCCTTGTTTTTATTCATGGTATTTTATGGTACTTCAATAACGGCGCTCAGTTATGATTCTAGGTTACTTTTGTATGAAATAGAAATTGATAATGCTCTTCTATCCCCATTATACAACCTTTTTTTGGACATGAGCAAGTACTATAAAAGAGCAAACGACAGCATGCTTTTGTGTCACCCTTACCGCCGTTATGGTTTTCTTATATGTGTTAGTAAAGATTCATACAAAAGTTCTTGTTGGCACGGCTATTTTTTTTAAATAGTATTGTTGCATTGTTTGGAATAGACATTCCATCAATATGTTGATCTTTTGGTCTGGAAAATAAAATAAAAAAAAATGTAAAAATGTGTCTGTCAATTTGGTCATCTTAGTGTAAATAATATTATTAAAAATAAACTATAATTTCAATTTTTTTTATTTGAAAATAAACAAAATGTTGCATGTCATTGGTTGCGTTACACAAGTGATGATTTACTGATGTGCGCAAATGTGATGCATCCTTATGTGGAGAAAATAAACTCCTCAATGGAGTTTATTTTTAACCCGTTCCCAGCAGAGTCACACAAAAGCTATTCCAATACTGAATATTTTGAAAATTGATTTGGTAATGTCAGTGTTAAACAAACTTATTGGGACAAAACAGTTTTATTTCACTACAAAAATAACTTCTTAACCATCTGACTGATATTAATAATACACAAAAATCTAAGAGTATTTAACAGTATCAAAAATGTCACATAACAGCTATTTATGAGTTGAAATATAGTCTGATTTGTTCTAATAATCAGCAAAATATAATGGAATTAATTTTCAATATATTCAGTGCCTGGATATTCTTTGCGGCTAATAGGGAACAGGTTAAATACAATACTTACTGATTATTTGACCCATTTATTGCAGTTGGTTTCGTGTATCTGATTTGCAACCGGTTCTTTCAAACCGTAATCACCAACAGTGCTCCATGAAAAATTTAGAGATTGTTTTTCGATTAATTAATAATTTCAAATGCATTCGTTGGACCAGCGATTCTCATGTGCGGCCACCAACAGTTTTATAGTAAATATTGATATTTTAAAAATTATGCTTTTACAAATGAATTTGTAAAATTATTATTATTTTAAAATTGATTGAATAAACCTGACTTATCCAGCATTTAGTCGAGTTTAAGTAAAGAACCGTTTTAATAATAAAACTTTTAAAAAGTTATACATTGACCATGAATCAAGTCAATATAAAGAATTAATAACAACTGCTTTATTAATTTTATCTATTTTACCTATAACTGTTTATTGTGAAAGATCATTCAGTGTAACGTGGCCACGAGACATTTCCATAGGACAGCTGATGTTTATAACGGGGCCACAGTAAAATTTCACGTGAGAACCACTGATGTAGACTTTGAAACTGGCAAATTAAAATGTAGGAGGGGAATATGTTTTTAACCTGAGACCACAATTCAATATTCAATCTTCATATGCAATACAAAGCAACTAACAGAAGCACCATAAATCGCTGACATGATATATGGGCCAATATTATATCCTGGAGTAGTGATAGTTGATGACATTTAAATATTCTATATCCACTACTGAAATTAGTATATTCTGACGGGTGTGGTGATGCCTGTCCGTGATATGCGGACAAACAGATAGTGAAATATATAAAATAAATAGGAATTGGGTGGTATAAAGGTTTAATTACAAAAACACTTATGAGATTATCTAAAGAAACACTAGCAAACTTAAATCTAGAATTATACGACATGCATATTAACAAATCAATGAAATATGTGTTTATTTAAAATTTGTGTCTCGAAACTGTATTTTTGTAATTTGCGCCTTTGTTATCTGAATAGATACACATTGCAGATAATGGAAACATTTTATTTTGTTTAATTTGTAGTCCACCAGTTATTTATGTTTATTTGTCATTGAGCGATGAGATTTTTCAAACACATTAACGAAACTAGACTAATATAAACTACTTCTATGACAAAAGGTATGAAAATCAATAACAATATGTTGTTCACATTATTTAATTTAGAATGATTTTTTCAATTCACATACAATAACAATATGACTATCTGTTGCTTCGTTTTATTTTGCCGTCATAAAGAACAACTTATGGCAAAAGCCATATTTTAGACATGAATATATAAATCAAAATTTGAATTAATTGCTTCAGTTCACTGAAAAGTATTATATATTTATTTTAGGTTATATATGATATATTATGAATACTTTCACGTCAACTTCATCAGAATACCTTTACTTGGGACCAAACAAGTGATGTATCTGGCTCAAATTTCTTTCGGTTTATGCAAGTCAAAATGAAAATTTCAAATTTAAATTATTGGTTGTTAGTTTCATTAACCATTTAACTGCTGTCATAAAATATTTGATCTAGTGCTACATGCCAGCGACTCAGAATTTGAAAGGATAAATTCTTTTAATTAATGCCATAATGTGCAGGAACCGATATTTCGTCAATTCAAAGAAATTGCCTAAAATTGTGAAACACTCAACCCACAGACGAGTTGTTGGCGGATAGAGTTACACACTGGCATGTTACTGGTTAAGAACTTCTTCCAATTTAGTTCATAAAATACATTTATTGGTAGAACTCTATTATAATAAGGTAAAAATATCTAGATATATTGATATTTATACCTTAGAAAACTATTGTGAAATTTTTGTATTTTTATTATAAATAATTATTTTTAATTAAGTCCTAGATGCAGTTGATGATATATACAAATGCATTTTAACTATAACTCGAATACACCACTCTGACACCGAGTCATTTAAATGTGATTAATAACATACTTTTTTCACCCTTTTCATTTGAAGGTGAAATTTTTTACAACTGTAATTGCGTGCCATCGTTTGTCGAGTGCAAAGGGTTAAATAGTGGTAATATTTGTTGATAATATTTATCAGGAATATTAAAAGTAAAACTATAAGAGTATATATAAGTGGATTTTTTTCAAATTTAACAATACACTTTCAATAATTTACTGCACTAGTACCTAGCCGTCTAACATTAAGAAAAACCTACATTGAATACATATTGTGGAAGTTTTTTTTAAAAGTGAATTACTAAGTAGATAAAAGAACTTTAGTGACTTCTACATTGAGGGTTTGGTAGAATAAACACGACAGTGGGTCAAAAGCATCGTTATGTCGAATAATGTTGCCATCAGAGTTGAGAAATGTAGTCTATGGCAGCCTTGCGTTTGAACTTAATTAATATTGATTCAAATTGCAAAACCAATATACAAAATAATTTGAAGGTTTCCATTTTGTGATTTCGAAAGTCATAATTAAGCACCGGATAAATTTCTTACCTCTCCGTTCATTCTCCATGTAGTCTGTCTTTTTGGAGAGATGGTTTTAGGGTTTTTGTCTGGCTATATTTTAAGCACAACCAAATGCAGTTGCAGTCTACCAAACATGATTGATTAAAGCGCAATAGCATGGCTCTGACATGCAATAGAGTTCAGCATTGAGTACATTAAGTTTACATGTAAAATGTAAAAAGCAAAATCATGTATAATATATTTTCACTGCTTGCTATCAGTAAAATTACAGTTGACAGGTAAACACATTTAACCTTTAAAGGAGTATGGAAGTACTTGTATATGTCAACAATTATCGTGATAATATATTCAAGTGCTATGTGTTAATGGTTTGTGATCCCAGGATTATGCAACAATTACTCCTTCAACAATTACTCCAAAAAATTTTTGCTATAAAGTTGGAAATAATGTACAAATATAAATTAGTTTGGTTCATAATTTTTAATGATCAAAAATGCTTTATTTTAAGAAAACGATATTATAAATGCGATGTACGGGAGAAGTCATTTTAAGCTGTTTGTATAAAAGCATAATTCTATCGAGCGTTACAACACTATGAAAAAAATAACAATGTATTTTAGTTCTACAAATTTTATCAGGTATACAGTTGATAGCTATTTCGGCTTATGCCGTCATCAGAACTAGTCATTGGTTCTGTAAATAAAATACATTGCTGTTTTTTCATCATGTTATAATGGAGTTCTACCAAGTAAACACCAACAAATTATCGAGGGTTGATTGATGTGATGTATAGCGCAGGTTTACAGACAATTTCAATTCAGAAAATGAGTAGATACGAAGAAGTAAAAATATAGCTTTTTAGCCGACTGTCTAACCGTGTGAGAATGACAGACACAGCAGATATGAAACATTTACAATATAAGGTCACTTGTCGGTGGAAAGCCATTATATCAGTTTCTACTGTCGATAATGGAACTCTGGAATTTTTAATTTACGATATCGACCGAGTGTGCTTGACGGAATTTCAATAAAACGAACGAATTTCTGTTGATACTGTATGCTTCTATATATTTCATCATTCATGCCCTGGGTTTCGCCTTTAGACATTTTCGGGAAGTCTATCACACAGATGCAATAGAACTGATGGACAGTGGATAGTTTCCATCGCTTATAATAAAAATTTATTTGAATATAACTGATATTTTTACCAGTACTTAGAAGTGAAAAGGTTGAAGAGCGCTGGCAGATAATTGTGTTGAGTTGTATTGTCAAATTTAAAAATTCATAAAATCATTATGAAAAGTGACATTATAGTTCTGAAGTATTCATATTGCATTGAAACCTTTAAATGCTATAAAGTCGAATGGTATTTAAAATACCAATTGGCACTTTCATTATTTGAAAGTTTTCTTAATTTAAGGGAATAAATTTCTTTAGTTTGACCGTTAGAGTGCCCACGTTTTCGATTAATCTCTTCGAAGGTTCGAAATGTTTCACTGATATGAGAATTAACACTTGATATATTTCATCTCTTTTTCAAATATAGACTGTTACTGTTCCAAGAGTGAAAGAGAGGGTGAAATATATCTCACGAAGGCGTTGTGGGTTAAACCTTTATGGCGACATAGAACGGCAAAACTAAAAGAATAAAAAAAGATTTGCCATAAAACTGAATGTATTACTCAGGAATTTTAGTGTTCATTAAATAAATAACATAGTGTGGTCCAATAGAAAATGCATGCAATAAAGAAAAACAATAAAAAAAAAAAAACATAAAATAAATATAATTATTTCCCAGACAGTGTTCAACAGCTGTAATTATAAGGAAAATGATGTATTTTAAAATAGTAGAGATTGAGAGTGAGATGTGTCGCTAATGTGACGATACTCACATTTTTTTGCAAAATGTTGTAAGCCACACTTAAAGAAGACTTAGTGACACCTAGTGTGACATTGTTAGACACTAAAAATGCTTCAATTTTATTTTACTCTGACTTATCACACAAAATCGTTAATATATACCTGGTTTTATGTTGAAATTTCACCTGGCAGTAAATTAATCAAATTTATGCTAACGGAGATTTATGTTTTATTTATGATATTATATCAATCAAAACAGCTGGTTTTTTTTTTCATTTTTAAAAAGCGTTGAGGCTTACGGCATTATGTTTACATGAAATAATTTCATCGGATTGATGTATCGTCAGATTCATGTATTGTCTAGTTTTATGGCACACATTTGTCCTTTCTGCAAATAATCAAACAATTGATCAATTGAATGTTGAAAATTTGTAAAAGGTGCAGCGTGCCACTTCAATTCGGAGTCACACCTTCATCATTGCGATACCCATCTCCTAGTCCCACCGATTGTCAGCAGAACGGCCCGATGACCGGCGTATCCTTCACTAATTACCTATATTATTACAATTAAAGATAGTAATTATAATTTTTAATTTCATTAATGATAGTATAGCAACATTTTCGAAGAAAGTGCTTAATGTAATAAAAGAAAACTACGACAAACTACGGTAATACCACAATAATTATTAGTACAGGAAACATTGAAAGAAAAAAAATTAGCTACTTCTCTAATAAACGTCACGCTGTCAAATAAATAACTGCGTCAAGAGACAAAAACGACTTATGCCTAAGGTTCACGCAAGACATTTTGGCTGTCAGCGGCAAGGTAAAGTGATAACAGTAAGAATCAGAATCCGAAATCAACATCAACTAAGTGTTAAAGCTAAAATATTGGAACGAGTAAAATAAATTAATTATTTAGTAATATTTATTATTTTGCCTCAGTGATATTGATTTCCACTCGCCTCTGTTGCTTCCATAAGATGGATTGTTTAAGAAAAAATCATACATCCCATCCTACAAGCTAGCGGTAAAATATTAGGCACTTTGATATAACCACCAATTACAAAGTAACATATGACTTTATTGCTTTGGTATTAAATGTCAGTTATGACATCAGATCATCTTTAATATTGATGGGTATAGTTAATCGGTTACATTGATTAATGGTTACACCAGTAATTAAAATCTGATTGGAAACAAGACTATGAGTCTCTATTCTTACAGTTATCACCCTACAGAGACCTATTTCTCTAGAATATATAAAACTAACAAAGAGCTAACCCTCACTTGCGATGTATTGTGGGATAGGTACTTTAAACAATTCAAGCATCAAATGTATCTCAATACAAATGGAGAACACACTAGATTAATTTAACAAAAGTACTAGCATTAATTTAATCGAATTACTTTGGTGATTCATCAATTTTGAATGAACATAATGAGGGTTAAGCCGTGTTATCACAAACACTTTAAGTAAATGAACTTGCGTCTCTTTTTCGACTGTGAAAAGTCTTCGGACAGACAAATGTTAGGTGATATATAGATAATAGACTTTTCACCAGAACGTGTTCGCGTTTCGCGGGTTTTTATTCCGAGGCATGCCCCTAAATCTCTCGTCGGCGCGGGCATTCCAGGGCTGAGCCCTGCCGCCCCTGCCGAGCCCTCGCAGCGAGGCCTTGTTATAGTTATTCCTGTGATTGGGTGCACCCCTGTCGAACTGATTCATTATCCCGGGATTGCCGTAAAAGTCGTCTTCGTGTTCTGGAGGGAAATCCCCGTGAAACTGGCGCGAGTTGTAATGACCCGTCTGGTACTGTTTCTGGAGGGGCTGGGGGAACTCGAGTGACATTGGGTAAGGGGGGCACATATCCATCTCGTTGAAGCCGCCCCACGGATTATCGCCTGGCGGGTAAAAAAAAAAAAAAAAATAAGCCACGGTTGTTGTATGATGAATGCATTCAAAAATTTTCAACACCGGCCAGACCGCATGTCAGTAATTCAAAAAAAACTTTCATTTGATAGCAGATAAGTAAATCTCTTTTAAATTCGATATTATCAATATGTGTTTAATGTCAACTGTAGTCGGGCCATGAGGGTCTAACCCACATGTATAAATATGTATTTAAATATCGCCATCTAAGCTTGTAAATAGTGCCATAGAGAAGACGAAATCCAATAAGGATATAAAAGCATTGCCTAATTAACTTGCCTTAAATTAAATCATGAAACTTGTGAAGTATGCAGTATTTGCCAGGTCCATTACAAGTATTTACAAGTTTACATGGCTATATGTAATCGAAGTGGTTTACGACATTAATATAACAACTCTACAAAAAATTAAGCTATTATTATATTAATAAATGACAACGTAATTTTAAATAAAAATAATAATAATGACAATATGAAATTTTCAAATGGTTAAATTGATCTACCAAAGTCAAATTAGCGCAAAAGCAAACTAACAAACAGTTTCGATATGTACAAAAATATGCTAAGTTTGCATCTTGTGTGAGTTTCCTTTGTTTGTTAGTTCTCTTAAGCTCTAAGCTACGCATTAATTTTGTCACACTATGCAAAATAAAAATTTTATTACTGAATAAATGGAATATGTATATCAAGTAAATAGTGACTTATCACCTTATTTCAATTTAAAATGTTTCTTCTGTTCCGGTAAACAAACAGTTCAATAACCACTAAGCAGAAGAGGACAGGTAGCATAATTTTTGAGGGATGTTTATTAGAAAAAAATAAGCAAGAAGGACCCAAGTGACCTTTATAGGATTTTTTAATTGTTTTAATGAGAAGACATATTATAGCTACATGCTAGTTAGTTCATTTTTGCTTAATTTTATCCAAATTCAAATGCCGGTGAGTAAGGACGTGAAAGAACAATAAAAAGTCACTTTCCTCATAATAAGCATTTTTTTAATCTTTATAACTCTATAGAAACATTTCCAGACAAATTTCTCATATAAATTATAGTGTAACATTAAAACCATGAAAATTCCAACACAATGCAATAATATAAATATGAAATGAGTACATCGGTCGAATCGTGGTATAACATTGACTATAAGAGGTTTTTTTTCTGCCAATATTACATTTTTGAAAAAAATTGATAGTGTAAATATCATTTTTATTTATAGTAATATATGTAACACATTTATAAAAAATAGATTAGCCACAGAGAAAGTTAAAAGACATAGATACTCAATTCTTAATGCCTCTCTTCTCTTGCTCCTCGTGTTCAGTGGACAAAGTACAATAACATGATAGCAAAAAGTTTATCGTTGAAACAAAGAGTTCATCATTAAGAACAAAGGACCTATGTGTAACAATGGGCGAATAACAAACAAATCCAATGTTAGTAGATTTATTTTTGAAACAAGATAGATTTTAAATTGTCAATCAATTTAGAAAGTTTATTAATACCAAATAATCTTCGTTGATTGGATTCATTGACTGTTGAACTGGTTTATTGTATTATTAAAGTCCTTCATATCAATGTTACGTAAATAAAACTGGACAACTATAAAAAGTGATTAAATTTAATGGAAATAACATTTATTCAGAAAGTGTATGTTTTAGATTTACGTAAAACTGATTCAATCTGGCAACACCAATGCTCAAAAATAGTTGGCCAATATGTTTACTTTGATGGTAGTATGTATATTGCCAAAATACAAACTGACGTTTAATACAAGTTTATGTAGGATAATTTTTTCAAATTAAAGTTAATTTAACACATTATATTATACATTTGTCATTAAAATATCTATATAAGGAATATTCAAGAGCATTACGGTTAGTGTAATATATGCAGTGTTTGTTCGTACAATTACATTTTTATGGCACGCAGAAAAATACACTTGAAAAAGTAACTACCTACCAATAAATAGGCATCAATAAATAAATACTAATAATTTGACTTTGTCTTATTATTTTTTTTATCACTATTATATATATAATGCTATTTAAACACAGAGTATTATTATTTTTAGACTCCCAGGCAAGAACATGTTAACTTCGGTTTTTTTATATTTCACACAAAAGATATTATATTCATGAAAGCGTCAACTTCATGGTTTTCCGAGACAATTGGTGTACCACAAATGAGACAAAAATGTCAATTGAAAATTGAAGATTTCTTAGCAAATATGACTTCAGTTAAGCTCTATAGGGAAGAAAGCTAAACAGTCAAATTATGAAAAATACAATAATAAATACATAAAATAAAACAAATCCTATTTACGGCAAAACCATGACAAAAAAGGAAAATAGTAGTTAACAGATTCTTGCTTCTGGATCGTCATTTATGTAATATATATCATTCGTAAACAATTATATTACCGTTGCCAATTCAATTTCACAATTTCATTACACGCTAAAACGATCAAATCGATACAAGTGATTGGAATTACAGGGTAAAAGTGTTAACTCGGTATGCATAGTTAAGCACTTTTTTGACTATACAACACATGTTGATATTTTATTTCATACAAAGCTTTGTAGTCGAATATTATTACTGTGATACAATCGAAAATATCTCGCTCGAGGTACAAAGCGTACATAATCAGAAATGTTCGAACTCCTGATGAAACATGATTGAATTTAATGGATAATAATTACAGTCACAAAAAACAAATTGCCAGTGATGTTTAACAGTTTGAACTTTGTAGCACATTTTCACCACCTATAATTTTTTAAAAACATCGACTACAAACTTTTGCAGAGGCCTCATACGAATTCACAAACGCCAAATGCAATCTAAAAACCATCGTAAATTACATAACACACCCACACGTACGCCAAACATTATTAAATACAAACGCATATTCACGGTTGACGATAATATATAACTCTATACATATAATAATATATATCTCGACACATCAATAAGGACACGGTTAAATATTGAACAATTGACAAAAGACTTGATGATTTCAGTGTCGCCAGTAGGCCATACGATTCGTTATAATAACATTTATCAATTATGTAATTCTAAAAGACCCCAATATTATTAGTTTTTATTATCATCTAATACGGAAGAAAGCTATCGAGATTTAATACAATGAGTCAGGGGCGACACTGCGATAATCTATTTATTTTTTATTCCGAATAAATAACCACATAAACAATTCAAGCACATCACGCGTAAACAGTCTAAGTGTTATTATATTAAGGGGTTTAAAGCCAGACAACTCCACCACATTGTTATTATATCAAACGTGAAGAGAACAACTTTAGCTTCAGAAAATGTATAAGACAGATAATTGAATGTGCAATTGGACATAGCTCACTGTTCCGGTGGCGCTGTCAATTAACTTTACATTCAAAGAAACATAGAAATAATTACATACTATATTGTCTAATGTAGGACATTGGTCCATGCAAACATAATAAAATGACCACATATGTACCCGGATATTTTGGCACTTTCACGCTTTGCAATAGAAATAGATGATAGTGCCAAGACGTGTCTCACCACTTATATCATACAAATACTATTTAAGTCATTTTATAAACATTTCAGTTCAAAGTATGTTATGTTTGTTTACATGGACAATATTAACTAACAAAATTATACAAAAATTAAAATTGAAATTGGTCAATTTTACTTAAAAAAAATCAAATTGCTATTTGAAAACATAAATTGACAATGGCTTAAGACACGATTTTGCAGGACATAAATAAATTATTCACATAAAACGGACTTGTGCCATTGTAATTCTGGCTAAATTTTAGTGCCAGTACAATAAGGTTGATGAAATATTAAATGTGCTCTAATATTTTCTTCTATATCATATTTACAATCAAATAGAAACGGGCTCTATTGCAAAACATAAAATCATTTGAATACAAAATTATCACGCCCGGTATATAAAAAATCTTCTTCCTTTGTGTCGTATTATTTTTGAGGGAAGACAATATTAAAAATTCTTGAATATATTATAGGCTTATTATTGACTATATAAGTAAGTTTATAGATTGCTTTTCTTTCTCTTGTAATAATCCAAATTCGGTAAATACAATTAAATGGCTTAAGTTTGTTACAAAAATATGAATATCCATTTGATATACATTAGTATGGTGAGATTTATTTGGTTAAGCTGATTATATTGCATTAATTATATGAATTACTAATTATAATATAGATAAAATGTTTATATATCAAAACGAAAATCTCAATAGGCTACCCGAAAGTTGATAACCACCAACGAATTGTTTTACAGTCAATGTTTTTAAGCCAATATTGGTTGAAAGTTGATTTGAGACATTTTATTGAATGGGAATATTAAGGCTTAAGTCACGCTTCCCAATATTAGAGGGCATTCAAACTTCTACCAGTCATATTGCTGCCGTATTGTAAAGAGACAGTTAATGGCAATGCAAATATTTTGAGTCGAGAAATATGATTGGTTAAATTAGCTCTAGTGAATTTTGTTAATTTGGTTTGTATCATAAATTAATATGACCAGTAAAAACATGTGGCAAAAAAGAAATTACATTTTATGTTACATTCAATGAAATATTTTTTGCCGTTAGTAATCACTTTGCTAATATATACGGCAGCATATTATACTATTATATATCTGCAGATTCATAATTGTTAAAAACTTTCAGCGGCAGCCGATGATATATAATTTTTAGGTAGTATTTTTGTACAAAGCCTAAAGCAGCGGTTGTCAATCGAAAACATTCCAGAGCCGCTGATCCAAGCTATTATTGTATTGCGTGCACAGAGGTTACTTTTAACATCTCATAAATTTTCGCTCAAATGAAATTATTATTGACAATACATTTTTATATCTTGCAAATGTAACACACCCGGGAAAGAAATCAATCCCGATACAGTCGTCTACTCTTCAGTTAACAAAAATGGCCACTGGACACAGAATACAATATGATCTATATAGTGTAAATAACATTACTGAATGATCGACATATTTATTCTATAACTAGCTAAGCTATAAAAGATTCAGTGTCAAAAGGATCTATCGTGATAAACACAACTTTTCATATTAAAAATCTTTTTGACAGACGAATCTCTTCTAAGTGAATGCTAAAATCACAATATGTCAAATTTATTGTGTTTGTGATATTATTTAATGACATTTTTGAACACACCTTATTTGGCTAACGATTTCATAATATTTATACGTCATAAAGCTATTTTTTCAATTTATGTATACAATTTGCTCATTAAAAAAGAAAAAAAATATGACAACAATACCAAAAGTTCAAGTATTTGAATTCTTGGGGTAGCAGAACGACCTAAACATAAAATTATTTGAAATAGTATTTTATTATAATATAATCTCAGTGTGTATACGTTAACAACTTAAGAGGCGAAAGTGAAGGTATTTAAACGCAAACACGGCTATAATATTATATTCAATATATACTTAAAGGGTTAATTTAAGCAAGAGTGGCCTATGTGCAAAATTTTGTTAAAAATCTACTCTACATAACCGGATCTAACTGTGATGCACGAAGAATTCTGAGACACGACAGACATCAGTTTAGCTTACTTAATCAATTATAAAATTAACAATGTAAAATGGCATAAGTGCCACTCTTGTAAAAAAAAACAGTTAAAACGAATTAAAAGCAAACTCAACTCTTTACATCGAGTGTTGAATTCTTACAAATGACATATGCCCACATCAATACTTTCCTCAATCAGATATAAGACTGGCAAAAATACATACATTTAATTTGTTACAATCAAAAGAACATAGGTCACTCTTGTGCCCCATATTGACTAGATTAATTTTTAATATATCATATTGTATTTGGTATTAATATTTAATATAAAAATGTCTAGTCACTCTACAACAGGATTCACTACACATATATGTAATGACGTTATTCCGCTCTTTGAGTATACTATTCACACATTTTTTTGGGTAAAAAGTTTTAGATGAGAATGACGTCAAGTGGATTCCATCAAAATCGTCTATCACATTATTTTTTCTATCACAAAACGTTACATATTACACGCCCCGAGAACTAAAAGGTTCTACAATAAATGCAGGTTTTGGGTAAAATTAAAGAAACAATGAAACAGCTCTGAAACATTTAAAAACTATTAAGGAATAACATCTAATACTTTCTTTTGATTTGAAATATTTGTTTATTTTAAAACCTTGTAGTTTTCGGGTCACGATTAGTTATTTATTTATTAGTTAAACATTTAATTACTAAGGATCGATATAAATACTGTTATTTTTTTATAATCGAATAGGATTATTTTTAGCGGAGGCGTGCATTGAGCAAAATTCGTTATTTAGAAATGGAAAAAAAATATGCAGGTTAAAAGTTATTTTGAAAACAAAATGGCATATCTCCACTGACTGCGAGTTTTGATTCTGAATAGTCTTTGATATCCTGATACAAATCTCTTGATATCTCCCAAAATGGACTGTTTCAAACAAGTATACAATTTTAAAAGTAAACATGTCAAATTTTACTTATGTAACCTATCTTTTGCATCGGAATGCATTGACGAGTTAACATACAGCTTTTTGTCATTTTTGATTAATGGGATATTATTGAGATATTATTACTGATTTTTTGTTAAAACTTTGAGAGTAGAAATAGGAATAGACCAGTGGTTACCTGATTGCCCTCGGGAAATTTTTAAGGTTCAAATGGATGGAGAGAAATATTAGACATATATCCTTGCGATATAAATAATCGACTAATAACAAAATAAAGCCCATCGGTTAATTATCGAAGATGTTTTCAACAAATACAAGGCTCTTTATACTTCTATTGATTGAATGATTCAATGTGATGGAAGCAGCATCAAATTTTGTATACAGTGATTGTCACATGGCTCATTTCATTTCATCGGGTGACAAATGTTTGGCACACCAGTCCATCGAGAGTTCTGACTGATTTTATTGAACTATTGATAACTTAAAACTGACTTTTTCGACTTGCTACACTTTTCTTGTTGGGTGCCATATGTGGAGATATGTGACTTTGTTTCATTATTTTTATTTTGTTAAAAGGAATATGGACTATTGACACGTAGAGTTAAAAAAATGAATCAGTGTATCATAAGATTATTCTCTTATATGAAGACTATTTTGCAATTGAAAAATTACGTTTTGTGTGAACATGCCAATTTCAGTCCAACTACATTGACAATTCCTACAAAAATTAATCAATTCAGAAAATAGTATATTTTAAGCTACGTATTGTAGAAGAAAAAATCAAGTTCATTCAACATGATGCCCTACTGAAATTAAGATATTAAAATTACTGTAACAAATACAGGTAACTAGGTGACTAAAACAAAATTAAAACAAAGCTAATTTCACGGAAATTATAACAATTTCTGAACCGGCGATTGACCAATTGAAAAGCTTCAGTAAGATACGATATTATTGGTGAACAATAAAAAAAATTCTGGGCCAATAGCATCACATAAGACAAGCCAATAAGATCTGATAAAAATAGACAGAGATTCTTTGGATTGGAGGCATATAAACGACACAAGCTGGCGATTTATACCGCGACTCATTCGCCAAGAATTAAGCCCATCAGGTTATGCGAGAGTCAAATGTGTTCAGTTATGAAAAGAAGAAAGCTTTTGTGCACACTTCCATTCACAATATAAGATGGATTGCTGTTATTGGATACGCTACAATGTATTTTTCAGATATATGGTATATATGAAATAGTTTGTGAGCCTAATGCTAGAAAAGCCACAAGTGATAATTCTAGTCTCCACAAGAGGCAATGGTAAACACTCCATTTCCTGACAAGTATTTAGAGCTTCGTTGCTTCTTGTAGAGTTTAGAAACCTGAGAACGGCTTTGTGTTAATATTAGAAATCAAAATCAAACAGTTTACATCATCTAATAACTCTTAACTACAAAAAAGGCGCCGTACACGGCTGCCATTTTTTTCAAGGCTGATTTTGAGCAGTTGAAGAGGGTAAGCGATAAACAACTATTTTAAAAAGAGTAAAAACAAAAATCAGGTTGTTTTCAATAGTAGCCGTCTCTGCAATTTTCCCATTATTCTATAATAATAAACACTCAAATGCGGTTGCAATTATTCATCGAACTGCCGTATAAGGCCCACTCTATACAAACACTGAAGGTGGTATGATCTCAAGTTGGTTTGCGACATTTTTGTATCCATTGACAAGATTGCAATTTCAGTATTTGTATAGGAAGGTATACAACTATGGTATCTGGCAATTTTCAATGGGCAAAATTTTTCAAGAGTGTCGGGTCTTGTAAATATAAAGTACAAAAGAAATAGTTTTTTTACTTAAGAATTGCTCGTATTTCAAATATATGAGTTGATTTTTTTATATGCTGTATTGAAGTATGTATGCTAAAAAAAACAATTTTAGTCCCGGGGACAACAGTGGTTTAATTATGCTCTGTGCTTTAAAGGTTAAGAAATAGACACATGTATATCATGAATACATTTCAAGCAATACCTTAAAAAGCCGATACCATAATTATTGTACTGATACGGCAGTTTATTGTTCTTTTAAGATTTTCACTCAGAGCGGGGTCAGGTAAGGTGCAAGGTGCCCCATAGATATAAAAATCCAGTGTCTAAATATCTTCCTTTTGGTTTTCTACAACGTTTGAAAACACTCAATGCAGTTCCTAGTATCATACGATTGGGAAAAAATGTATATTTAGGTCAATGCCGACTTGTCACCGACTATGAATAAATAACACGGTAAGTTCTACAACAGTTGAATAAATAATACACAATGTCAACTAAACAGAGCCGGGACAACTACCGACTACAAAATTAAGACACTTTTTGAATTGTTCACAAAGCGGAGCCGCCGACCACATGCACGTCAATCCACTATTAGCGACATGCCACTGCATCGGTTTACTCACAAATAATTTTCTGTAATATTTACGATCAATTTGACACAACAGAACTTGAATCGATTGCTCTCATATCGGCACCGCCAATCGACAAAGCAGTAACTCACTTTGGGTCATTTTGTATTAAAAGCATTAACGTAACCAATCAACAATGAATAATTAAATAAATATACATAAAATTACCAACAGTGAGATGCTTCTTTGCTTATCGGGGGTTAAAATATACGTGTTTAATAATACAAAATTCTTCAAGAGACAGTAATAAATTTCATAATTTTATAGAATTCACAGTACATCTCAGTTAAACGAGATCGTCATTCTGTGTGAAAAGTCACTGTGGAAATGAATACAAAAGAATTAATTAACAGCATGGTATAAATGTAGGTTCAACTGTAGTGATCTATAACACATTAAAATGTTATGTGTGAGATAAATATGCAAAAAACACATTCGTATCAACTGTGGAAAGGTGTGGTGACATATTCCTAATATTTCACAGCAGTCTTTCAACACCATACAATCAACAAAATCTGCATATTTTTTCACTGTAGTACAAAGTGGCTTTGTATTTGAGAGTTAGATCGCATTACCATTCCAAAATTGATACAAAACTATTCTTGTAAAATTTTGAATATTTACAAAACACGTGTTCAAATCCCAGTTAAATTTGAAATGATATTGGCAACCAAAAGTTCTTGATTATATTGCCAGTTTTTAATTATATAACTCCGGAAAAGTCAAAATAATGTTGGGTGATTGGTTAGGCGAATCAAGCCTTTCAAACAGGTCCATGTCATAATGTTGACTACATAATTGCATATCTACAAATATCAAGAAATTCAGAAGAAGAATAATATTGAATCTATGTCAAGCATTTCATTATTGTGCAAAAGTGCGGCATATCAAAGTTGTTGCCAAAATAAAAGAGTAATTTTTGACATTAAAAAATGTCACTGTTATCTTTTTTTACAAGTATTAAATTTGACTGGGGCGTTACTACAGGCACTTTTACTTGCTGTATGAAATAACTGAGCAATTAATACAGTATCTGAAGACAATAGTTCTAAACGGACGTAACACCTTCATGCTCTAAGACAATTAGATGAAACATTGCAGTTATCACGGTGTTGCAGTGCGATTTCTACTCATACTATAATTTACTTTTAAAATATTGACTGTCAATTCTTGAGAAACTTTACACTCAAAAATATAAAACATAGCTATTTCATTTGATATCGACTGAAAGTGCTTGATGGAACTTCAATATTAAATTTGAATTGTTACAACTCTGTACGATTCCATATGTCTTATCACAAACGACCCGGGTTTCGCCCTTCGGCATCTTCAGGTATTCCATCGCACGGATGCAACAGAACTGACGTAAAAATTTAAATTATTATTAACAGGAATCTACTTACCAATAGGCAAGCAAACGATTGCAGCTGAAAAGAATGTAACAATATTAATCCAATAATAATTAGCTATGACAGCTTAATACTCGTAAATAAAATTTTAATATCCCTACCGCCGCGAAGCTAATTTCTTTTGATGTGGTTAGCTTATTCACTAATATACCCGGTGATAAATGTAAGACAATAATCAAAGACATATTAATAAATACACGTAGAGTCAATCCAGTAATTGTTAAAGAATTATTAAATATTTTAGATGTGTGCGTGGAGCAGAATTACTCTCAGTTTGATGGTAAAATATATCAACAAACTGAAGGCCTTGCAATGGGAAGTTGTCTGTCACCACTGTTGGCGGAATTTTACATGAACTTCTTAGAGGATATTATTTTTAATAACACCTTAGAAACAAAAACCGTAATTTTTTTGTTTCGATATGTTGACGATATCCTTTGTCTTTTTAATGGAACGGATAGACAATTGACTATCATCCTTCAATAATTTTTTAAACTCCTTTACTTAAACCCGGGTCGTTTGTGATAAAACATATGGAACCATACAAAGTTGTAACAATTCAAATTTTATATTTTAAATTATAAAAACACATTTTTAGTACTTATTTCCACAACATATTTTTTGATCAGGACTGGTTTCGCTCATCAACTGATAGAATACAATTTACAAACAAGTATAGTTTTACAAAATATTTGAGTTAAAGGTAGCAGGTATACAAAACCATGGGTTCAAGAACGAAAAATTTACAGGAAATCATACAATATTAATATAATACAAATAATGTAAATTAGTTTTAAAATGAAATGTTCACTATCACTCATTAAAAATTTCAAACAAAAAACCCCATTTCAATAACGACAACTCATTAGCAAGATCGTTAATGAAAGCTGTCATAGCTAATTATTATTGGATTAATATTGTTACATTCTTTTCAGCTGCAATCTTTTGCTTGCCTATTGGTAAGTAGATTCCTGTTAATAATAATTTTAATACATTATATATACGATGCTAACTGTTTGTTTTACGTCAGTTCTGTTGCATCCGTGCGATGGAATACCTGAAGATGCCGAAGGGCGAAACCCGGGTCGTTTGTGATAAGACATATGGAATCGTACAAAGTTGTAACAATTCAAATTTAATAGCTATTTAACACAAATTCTGCAATTTTAAATAATATTCATTTTCAACTGACAAACGAAACTGATCAGTTTCTATACTAAAAATTATGGCATAAGCACGAAAAAATGTGTTTAATTTTTATGAGTTTATACTATAAAAAGTATAAATTAAATTTTCTCCAAAATAAGTCTATGGAAAATAATTTGGTATATAAGGTAGGTTAGGTTGATTTCAAAATGAGGTAGGTCAGGTTAGATTGAATGTGTGTCTAAAGTTTTTCTAATTCTACGGAGAAATTAATAATTTTAAATTGGTTCTCTACAGAATATATCTAGATAAGAGAATTTCTTTTGTTATTAATCTTGATTTGATTGTCTTTAGAAATGAATAATTGAGTGTTGATAAAGTGCAATGACATTTCAAATAAAAAAACATAATTTTAAATTATTGAGATCAGATCCGGTTTCACGAATTGTGAGTATTATCAACTGATATTGATATAATTAAAAAAAAAAAACAATGCAACTTTATTTTAACCACAATTTTTAATTAATAATTATGTTTTGACTTTTAATCAATTTTAGGCACCCTTAAGATTTTATTGGTAAACTATTTTACTTCATTTAGAATTACAACTGTAAATTATTTTCTTAGTTTTGTATAAATAGCTTTGCTTTGATTTGCCTTGTATAGTTGATAATGATCGAGATGTGAAAATGGTACTATACATTATGTTTTGTAAATCGAATACAATGCCTTTTCCCCAAGAAGTGACAGTTGATGCCTTAAAAGTTATTCATAGAACAGTTAAATTTTTCTTCTCGGCAATTTTATTTGGTGTAGATATGCTATTTGACAGTTAGCAATATTTCCTGTTAAGTTGTTTGACTTTTAATGTATATGAAATAAAAAGAAACAACAATATCTAAGAAAACTAATATTTTCTATAGTATAAAGTAAAGCCTGAGGCATTTCATGAAATTGAACGGACAGCCGGTTCACACGTTACACTTTGGGAAACCTTGCTTTGCGGACACGGCGCGGGAGTATTGTGGCTGCGCAGGGCTTGTCGCTTAACATTTTATCTTTAAAGTCGGCGGCCCGCCGTCGAAGAGTGGCCACGCCGGCCACTTCATCGGTACATGCTCCACAATCAGAAATGATGGGAGAGCGGCGTCCTCCGGTGCGACAGCCTGGAACCGGGCAGCGAGTGGTATCCCATGCCGGCCCCTCCCAGCCCCGCGGACATCCCGGAGGTGGAAACATTTTCGTGGCTCATGCCCAGGTAGTGGGAGGTGTGCTGAAGACCTGGCAGCACGTCCCAACATACATACATCAGGATCGCGAGACACATCACATACAATACTTTTGTTTTAGACAAAATATCGGATAATAGAATAGCAGACAACTCACTCTTAACTGATCAACAATAAAATTCTTCAATACAATATTGACCAAAGTATGAGGTGATTTACACTGTCAACTAAATTGATTCACTCTTCATATTTATCTGCCAAGCAGTTCAAAGTTAAAACAACACTTTCTGCAGGAAGTGAGAGTCGTAACTGAAGGCAAATTGTTTGGTTTTATTGGTTTTAACCAAGACACTTTTACCCATTTACCCACTGAATATTTGATATTTGATGTGCTTATATTCAATACTCCCTCAAAACATTTTTGGTAGTTGGTTGTTGGTTGGTTTTAGTAAAAATGGGAAAAGATCATGTCTATTAAATTAGTAAACCTTATGGTAAAAAATATTTCGAAATCTGCAAATAGCTCACCTGTATTCATTTTGCAGGAATATTGCGATAGAAAATATATTTTTAAGCATTCTTGGTTATGAAAAACGAATCACTATGAAATTTTTGTATGATAATTGATTGAGCAAAATGATCAAAGGTGAGTTGTAAAGCTCTGTTTTAGTAAGGTTTGATACAGATTTCGATATACATTTTTTACTCTTAAAATATATATAAACGTCTGCATTCTTTTGTTGGGATTTCAATATTATTTATTTTAACCCGGGTTTCGCCTTTCACAATTAATAAAATGAATCAAAGGAACTAACCTCTGTTCTGATGGTATCCACCTCCGCCGCCAGTCCATCCGGAATAGTGCGCCGCTTTCTGCTTGCCGTGTTCCTCGGCTATCTTCACGCACAGAGGTTCGCTGCCTCCTTCAGGAATGACATTATTCAGGGCGCTTATCGCTTCTTGCGCCTCTTCTCTTTTGTCGTATCTGCAAGAAATAATATTTGCAATGAGTTCATACACAATACATCACAGTGTAATCTTTGATGGACACTATATTGAAAATTGTAGCAATATTTTATCATAATGTGGATCAATGATTATATCTCAAAATGGAAATAAAGCCTATTTTTACATATTGATGGTCTAACATTGACAGCTCATAACAGACATTTGACTTGTTTAAAAAAATATTCAAGCAAGGTTTGGATTATAAAATTGGTAATAGAAATCATAACGATTAGAATTGTGAAAAAACCTAAGCTAGATTTCACGCTGCGTCCACTAAAGCAATAATTAATTTATATAACAATACTAAAAATATTTATCTTCAAAATAAATGCGACTAAGGTATGGGTCACCATAAGACCTTTATAGTTCATATTCACACCAGCTAACTGCATTTATTGCAATATTGCTAATTCGATGCGGTATCAAATCATGGAGTGCGACTCACCTTACAAAAGCAACCCCCCTCGAAATGCCCGACACCTTGTCTCTCAAGATGTGTTTCTGTACGATGCGGCCATATTTCCCGAATATGACCTCCAGTCGATGGTCGGTCACATCCCGAGGCAGGTTTGTTACATATAAGTTAGTTTCTTTAATGTCATCGCCCGAGGGCCGTGCGTATGATACCTGTAATGAAAGAAATATATTTTAGGAGATATTGCTTTACGTTTTTAGCAGGGAACGAGTAAAAATTGAAACATGAGGAAACTTAAACATTGACATGATACTTAAAAAAATGTATGTGTAAAACATTATATTTCATATAGTGTTATATAAGGTTTAGAATGTAACTAACGGCGGTTGAAGGAATTTCAACATCACATTTGAATCATTCAAACTATTGTCACTCATTACCTGGGTTTCATTATTTGGCACTCTATCATATGGATGCAATAGAATTAACATATGGTAAACAATTTTTATTGCTTACATACAAGAGTAAGAAGTCTAAGAAATAAACATATATCTGAAATAATCTTAAAGGTAATTGGGAAATTATTCCCATATCATTGTGAAGCCTTCTCATTACAAAGTCATTAGGTTATATTGACTATAACATTACCTTTACCAGATTTGAATGACATTATAATCCGTTCTAAGAAAATTACAACACTGAATATTTAAAATATTGATAACAAAGTCTTGTTGTAAAGCAAATTTATGGAGATTACCAAAGCAGATTTCATTTAATTCAAAGAAACAGCTTGTAGACAAAAGTTTTCTATATTTTTAAAAGTCAACTATCAACACACTACAATCTTCTATTGAAACAATTGAGACAATAGCAGTCAGTGGTTTAAAATTATTTCAAGTATACTTTTAGCTGAGATTTAGGGTCTATATTAATCATAATCCCTTTTGTATATAAATGATGCATCCTGTTTACTAACTGTTGGTTCTATTGCATCAATATAATAGAATGCTAAAAGGCAAAACCCGGATCGCAAGTGATAAAACATGTGGAATTGTAGTTTCTGAGTTAAAATCTGAGATCTGAGCAAGACCATGTTGAATTTGAGTTGTTAACTGTATTTTATACCTGGGTCGAGAGTGTTATTGACTATTTAAATGTAGATTTATTAATTGATAGAATGTTTACCTTTAGTCTCTTGTTTTGAACTGATAAGCCGTTCAAGGAATTGATAGCAGCTGCCGCGTCGTTTTCTCTCACAAAATTGACGAAACCAAATCCATAACTATATCCACTCTGAAAACAAAATGCACAATCAAACACAATATTCAGGGCATTGTGGAGAGCATTATCAGTTAGACCAGTTGATAACACTAGTGATGAGCAAAACCGGTCCTGATCATAAAATATATTACGGAAATAAGTACTAAAATATGTGCTTTTATGATTTAAAATATCATGCCTTCTATCATATAAGGAAATGACAGTTAACGTCTTAAAAGGTGATTATCAGATAATATTCATGGCTAATTCTGTTGTAGCTGAGTCTACAGCCGAGTATTAATTGACTTTGATTATTGTGACCACTGGTTTGAATACTGGAACTGACACTATCATAAATTGATTTTAATTTATTTACAGACTTTGATCGAATGCATGGATGTCTGTGTTGTCTGAATTTCGTCCTATGCATTTAGTCCTTGGAATTTACTGGATTGGGAGAATTTAAACCTTCACTAGTTTTATAACTGTTATTCAATTTCTACTCATCTCAAAAGACAAAGGTGGAATACCTGAGTAAAAAACAGTTCTCTCAGAAAAACTTTTGCAAAGATAGTCTCTTTTAGAAGAAAACACCTGTGTGATAATGAATCATAATACCTTGAAGTCTTTCATAACACGGCAGCTTTCCAGCGGGCCAAATCCGACAAACATGGCGTAGAGGTCTTTTTCAGTCATATTCTGCGGCAGATAGTTGACGATGAGATTGGTTCGCGAGTTGTCAGCCAGGCCGCCTCCCATACTGTCGGCTGCACCATCGGACAAAGCGCCTCCGTCCATGTAAAAGCCCGCCATCGTCGGATAGAGCTTTCCTCCACTCGGGGCACTACCCCGACGGTCCAAGTAAACGTTTCTAGGCTGTAAATTAGGTGGTTACATTACTACGACTGTTTTAACTAGGGAAATCATGTTGTCATTATAAGTATCTTAATATTGCTTTTTAATTATATTTAATAAATTCTCCATGCTAGATTTGAAATTGAAATTTTTGACAAATGACTTGTGCCTATCAAATATGATATGGGTAGCTGCAGAATGGCCCAGTAACTAAAATTATTACCACAATAATCTTCATTGAGGGAAATTTTGGCAGTCTTAAAGAGCATTGATGTATCATATTATGTAGATATGTCGACATACATTGTTCAATGAAAGCATTGCATTAATCATATATTTGCGAGACACTTTCTGGAAGATTGGCTAATACGAACGCTACAGAATTAATTTTTGGAATATTCAGTGTTATATATAATATATATATATACCACCGAATGTTCAACAGTTAATTGCAGTATGTCAATAGTTGACACACTACAAAATATAAGAATTTTAACAGCATTGACATTTTCCTACACAGGCTAATTTTTATGTTAAAATAAATATAACCTAATTTGATTTGTCCAGATAATCTCCATTAGTTTTTTTAACACTAAAAATATTCAATTAAATTTTGAATAGGTCAGTATAGATGAGTTCGATTAAACATGGCTGATTAATATTAAAATTAGCTTCTAGCATTGACAAATTAAAACCGTAATGGTTAACTTGGTAATGATGTCAGATTTTTTCATATTTTTCCTTTTGCAACATTGTTTTATTGAAGAATGATTGGTATTCTATGCCAGCTGATCAATGCTTTGAAATTAAGTCACTTACAGAGGTTCTACAGTCAAGAGTCTTTCTTAATTGCAACTTTTAATTTTTCACAGCATGAAACAGTGTATATAGCTTTGTTTTTTACATTTGATGGTTAACTTTACATTTTATATGTATGGCAAATATTCCCTTAAGGATTGAATATTTAATTAATCAACCATCGGTTAAGAAAATAGTGCATGTCGCCCAATTGAGTAATAAAACAGCACAGTGAAATGATGATGGGGTGTTAAACATGAGGTGTTGCAACTTACGGGTGGGTAGTCGTATGCCGACGGTGAGAATCGATGATCCCAGCTAGTGCTGCACACGTGGCAAGCGGTGGCAAAACAAAAAATAACTTCTTACAAATGTCTATTTCTATCGTTTACCTACTGAAAACATAATATAAAAAACATTCAGTGAATTGTGACACAAACAGACATCACATGGTGTTTCAGTGACGCAATGAGATATCTCGTATTGGAAGAAAGGTGATATTTTCAAATATATATATAACACGGTGAAAAAATAGCAATGTATTTTAGTTCTACAAAATTATTTTTAACAAATATAGTTGATAGCTATTTCGGCTCACGCCATCGTCAGAACTATCCAGTCAGAACAGATGGCGTGAGCCGAAATAGCTATCAACTATATTAAAAAAAATAATTTTGTAGAACTAAAATACATTAATATTTTTTCACCGTGTTATAATGGAGTTCTACCAAGTGAATGCCAATTCAATCAATATATATATATATAACACATTTTCTTTGATACTACGTCAACATTTTTATATCATATTCCTTTATAAACCTTTGCATTTTTTTATAAACCGACTCGTGAGTAATTTATGATATCGAGTGAAGGTGCTTGATGGAATTTCAATATCAAATTTGAATTGTTACAACTCTGTACGATTCCACATGTTTTGTCACTAACGACCCAGGTTTCGACTTTCGACATCTTCTCAGTCAATTCTGTTGCATCCGTGTCATAGAATGCCTGAAGATGCCGAAAGGCGAAACTCGGGTCGTTAGTGACAAAACATGTTGAAACGTACAAAACTGTAACAATTCAAATATGACTTGTGTACACCCCGTCCTTTTTTTACGCAAATTCGATTATACGCGATTTTTTGGACGGCAGTTTTTCATACGTTTCTGGGACTTTTTCACGCGATATTTCAATTTTTGGAACCAAATTGTCAAATTACAATATAGGAAAGTTGTGATTTTTTTATACGCCGTTTTCTGGAACCAATGTATCGCGTAAAAAAGAACTGGGTGTAGTGTTAAAATGAAAATCTGACGAGTGTGAATTTTTTAAAATATTCAGCTGCGTTAAAAAGATATGAATCCAAGAGCTCATAAACAATTATATGCGGAGGATAATCATCGTTTTTAAGGCATTAACTGTCACTTCTTGATAAAAAGGCATAATATTTTAAAATATAAAAACACATTTTTGGGCTATTTTCACAATGTATTTTATGATCAGTACAGGTTTTGCTCATTACAATCATTATCAACAAATAATATATTATGAAAATACTACTAAAAAAATGTGTTTTATCATTTGAAAAAAAAAGGATTTTCATGTTGTAGTATAGCTGCAGTAGGGCAAACGCATATCAACCATGTAAATTTAAACGGCTTACTTGCTCAAAAACATTGGATAATATTTCTTACAGATGAACTGACAACAATTGTGAAAATGAGCTCATTAAAAATAAATATTATGCTACAGGGAAAATTTGCGCATTGTAAATATGGAAACAAAAGGCTATAAGATTTGATATAGTGTGGTTAAACCAATAAATTTCATTCAATGAAAATAAGAGTGAAGAGTTGATTCCATTGAGTGGTCATTCAAATGACATTGATGATGGATATGATGATTTGTTTAGTGACAGAGAACAGGAACAAAAAAATGAAACTGGATAATTAAGATGTTGTGTTCATTTGCATCATAAGAGAATATGTAACAGATAACTGCGAAAAGAAACATTTTTTTTACCATGTCACTAATACCTACAATTTTTTAAGGTTGTATATAAATAGTATTTCTCAGGCTGATATATTATTTTGAAAATTAATCTGGTTTCCATTTGGATGATAGAGGTGTGCATTTGTTTTTACTTTGATGATGTGTACATTTGAATTTTCAGAGTTCTTTTACATAAAATTCTGTATACATTTGTTTTAAATGAGATACAAATACATTCCAAATATGAAATATGAATTTTTTGAGATGCGAGTCCTGGAAAATTCTTTCTATTTTCACAATGTACATGAAAATAAAGTATTCTAAGAGAAAAAAGTCATCAAATAGTAAATAATTATACATGATACACGTTTTAGAGCTGATAAAATAAATATATCAAGCAAAATGTGTACTGGTCACGAAATAATAGTTTTTGTTTTCATTTACTATGCTATTAAGTAAACTCATAATGTCCAAAAAATATTTTTTAACGTCAGATGGTCGGATATGTGCAACGAATAGTATAGAAAGGTTTGAAAGATTAATCTTACGTGAACACACGACCAAAAATTGAGTTTTATTAAAACTAAACGACAGTTAGTGTAAATGTCAAAATTTGTACTGAAGGGTTGACCGATTGTATTGTTCTGCATAAAATCGCTACAGTGAAACATTAGAATGTTTTGACAAAAGAAATTATTGTAAATCAGGAATTGTTGTTTATATCACTAAATGGATTCGGTGAAATTTGTTTTTGGCAAAACGTCATATAGTCCAAGATTTTTTGAGTATAAAATTGTCGTCTGACAGCCAAGTGCAATCGAACGAATTGTATCAGATATGTTAGATCGTACCTTATATTATGATTTCGATGGTAGTAACCATCCATTTCGGAATGCAAATTTTCAATTGATTATCCCTCTCTAATGACAGTATCACTCGCTGCATTGCGATTTGCACAATTATTTTAAGTCATTCTATGCATTCATAAGCAAGTTAAGTTGGCACCATGATTCGATAACCAAACCGACAAACATTTAATATTTCTTTCTCCCTTTACTTCACAGGGAGTAAAATTAGGGTGGCAATACTATAATATTATAATTCCTTAAAGAAAATTCACTGAAAAATTTATATGACACGTACGAACAGCGTTGATAAAATAAATGAAAAGTTATATTTTGACAGTGACGAGAGTAACACCGTTAATATTGTTCATTCCTTGAAGAGGATTTATACATACCAATCTAGAAAATTATTATCAATGATCTTAAAACTATCAAATATTTTTTACGAAATTGATTGTATAATCGTTTAAATCAAATTGACAATCTAATATTATAAAACATCACTCACAACCTTCCAACTTACACATAATTTAAAATAAAAATTGATATTGCATTTTTATTTAACATAACAAATAGCTCCGTTACAATAAAATGTTTTCAATACATTCATATCTTTTCATCAAGTAATAAGTATGCTAAGTATATTCTTAATTGTAAAATTGATGAAATAAATGGGAACATAAAATATTTAACGAGATTTTATTTTAAGAATTTCTTTAAAGGTGCAATATTTTTATATACTGGAAGCACTACAAAAAATATAAGGCACTGTTCCAAAATAATAGGATTCACATTGCGGCAATTTTATGCAGATATTAAAACAAGGTCGTAAACATTCAAAGTAAACAAATCATGTGGATATGAAAAAATGTATTGTCATATTTATAAATTCAATTTATTTTTATGTGCAATCAATTAAAGTAATAAACTTGATTATACACATATGTATGTTCAGAAGTGTCACTGTAAAAAGTTATAAATACAAATGATCAGTAAAATATTTATTAAAACTTATTATATTTATTTATTGTTCTATTTCTCATTACACAAAACTATTTTTTCTAATCTTACAAAGCTTGTGACACTCTTGATTGATGTAGATATAATTAACCGACAATTAATCGTTGAATACAAAAAATATGTAATTTTTACGTCACATTTTTAATTATATTTGAAAACAAAAGTTCGAATTTAAAAAATTTCCACTAAGTTAAGGTCAAATGCATTAAACAGTTCTATGAGGAATTTTATAATTCTAGTGTTTAATGGCAATATTGAATAGTGCATATTATGGAACATAATGTGTCAATAAAAGCATCAAAGCTAAAAAAATATTTTTCAATGTTATATATTTAGATAAAGCGGAAAGAAATGATAATTTTTTACAAGACGATTTTGAAATCAATTTGCCGCCGTCCTCCGTGGAGTAAACACGTAAGATTCGGTCTTGTTTTGTAGCTCTGTTAGTCTACTTTCATTTCCACTCAAAAGGTTTTTTTTCTACCCTTTAGAAAAAATGTCAAGGCCAAATATCGAAGACACCCATTTGCGTCATATTATGCTGTTTTTGTTTGATCAAGGAAAGAAAGCCAAAGAAGCCACTGAGATCATCTGCGAAACGTATGGACCCGTATTGCAACTTACTAAATGTCATAGGTGGTTCAAAAAATTTAAAAGTGGTGATCGAGGATTGAAAGATGCTCCAAAATCAGGAAGACCTTCAAAATTAGACGAGGACATGTTGAAATCAGCAGTGGAAGCGGATCCTCGAAAAACCATTAAAGAATTGTCGGCGGAGCTCGGCTGCCCTTGGACAACCGTTAAAGACCATCTCAAACGCATAGGAAAAAAACACAGGCAGGGATTATGGGTGCCACACAACTTGACACGAACGAATTGAGCATAGAATGACCATCTGTTCGTCGCTATTGTCTAGGCACGAAACTGCATCATTTCTGAGAAGGATCGTCACTAGTGACGAGAAATGGGTCCTGTACAACAATCCTAAGAGAAAAAATCAATGGCTTTCAAGCAATCAGGTACCCCTACCTACCCCCAAACCCTCATTGACGTTAAAAAAGGTCCTTCTTTGTGTATGGTGGGACATGATGGGGATAATTCATTATGAATTATTAAAACCTGGCGAAACAGTTACCGCAGAGGTGTACTGTGGTCAATTGGCCCGAATGAAGAAAGAGTTGCTAAGAAAACGTTCAGTGTTGGTGAATAACCAAAGAAGGATTTTGCAGCACGACAACGCCAGACCACACTCGGCGAAGATGACCCAGGAAAAAATTAGGGAGCTAAATTTGGAGGTTCTGCAGCATCCTCCTTATTCTCCAGATATAGCTCCATCAGACTATCACCTTTTTAGATCGTTGGAGCACTCGATCCGACATAAAAATTTTCCATCATTTGAGGGTGTAAAAAACCACATTGAAACATTTTTTAACGAAAAACCACAAAAAATTTTTCAAACAGGAATTGAAAAGCTGCCTATATTATGCCGAAAGGTGATCGAAAACAATGGAAATTATTTTAGTGATTAAAGTTGCATGTAGATTTTTTAAATAAAGTTTTTTTGTATGTGAAAAAAATTATCATTTCTTTCCGCTTTACCTAATATGTATATAATTTGGCTAGTAACCATGGACTAGTAATTAAATCTTTTATCATAATGGTTAGCGTGACGTTCATGACAAAGATTGGTATGCTATAGTAAATCGTGAAATTCGTAAATCACAATAAAGAACATTTATTATGACCTGCTTTCGAAGTTACAGTTGTGAAACCATTTAACATTAAAAATCGAAATGAGGATACACTCCTTATTTAAAAACAGATTTGTAAGACTTGTTAAAATTTTAACTTATCAGCCTTTCATGGCTTTTTTTATTTTACGCTTTTATACGGCAAATTTTCTTATTGATAGATGTCACTGTCATAAATTGTAAACTTTTTCACTTCTTTTTAAGCATCAGTGTATTAAAATATGAAGACGAAAATCTTTCTGTAAATTTTCTTAAATTGATGAAAAAAGATGTAAATAAGTTTTTCGATTTTTTTATTTTTAGAACAGAGATCAAGGACAATATTTTATATTTGGTCCTCAAATTTATGAAAAACTCATGCCGGAAGCAGACATGGCTTTAAAAAAAACTGATTACCACAAATAGATGGCAGGATTCCAAATATTTGTTTCTATCAAGTTTTGAAAATCATGATTGCAGTAATTCAAACAATTGGATTCAAATGATGCCGTTGCAAGGGGATACATTTTTGCCGATTTAGCTGCCAAGTCATTGAATTGTAATTTATAATGATTTTTTTAATCCTTTGCGTTGGATAGAGACATTTCAAATTTATACATTGATTTAACAATTTATTTACGGATTTATAGAATAAAAATTATGAAGGTCTGTGATGTTTTCATTTTATTTCTGCAAGCCCTATAAAGTCCTGAAGGGGTGCAAAGAATAAGTGTTCAGATATTATTAGTTTTAACATAACTCCACTTCCCCATCCTGCATCCTTGTCCTTTCTGATAAAAGAGACATAATGAATAACTAGTAAATGAAGCCAAGCCTCAATTATAATGAGTCCACAAATTTCACACTGTACAATTTACATTACTGGTCAGTGAATCAGCAGCATGTTGTCTATGAAAGCAGCGGGTGCGACTCATCCCTTATAATTTTAAATGCCAAATGTATTTTAATAGTATTATATTTTTGAATTTTGTGTATCTTTATTTTGCATTGACAATTTTTTATGTCACCTAATTATAACAATATATCAGAAGGTCATATAATATAGATTGAATTTTTCAAACATCTTCATGACCCAACTTCCTTTGACGATTGGCGTGAGATTTGTGATATCTATGCGTGTATTCTAAGGTGAGACTAAGTTTCTAAGCCTATATTGTCGATGCATTTTCTCTATTTACTTCTCTATGGATGATTTGCTTGAAAGGCGCTTCAGATAGCAAAGTTATCGTTTATTAGTTTCAAAATATTCTGAGTCTACTATTGCTTTTCATAGGAGTTTTAACAAACATTTATTAGGGCCCTTAATATGGTTAGTCAAAGAAACAATGAAAGTGGCTGTGTTGGTGAGGTTTAAAATAATTACAATTGTTTAATTATATATATATATACTAATAGTAAATATGTTTCTTCCCCATTTGTTGAAAAAGAAACAATTACTGAGAGTCTAAAACAAAAACATTTAAAATATATTTCAATCGTGAAATATACGAAATAATTTTGTGAACTTGAAGTAGCCAAGGCGAAAATAAATTGTCGGCTCACACATTAATGCATACAGAAAAAAAGCTATTACTATATTTGAAATATATAAAAGAAAAAATACAAAAAGGAGTGAAGGATTAAAAAATTTGTAAGTGAAATGGTCAATAATACAAAGAAACTCGAGCACTATGAAAGTAACAAAGTATCATTAAGTAGTCAAATATCAACGACAAAGAACATCAGAGATGTGCAACTACTCATGGTAACAACGAACAATACATTGGGAATAGACAGTAATAAAGTGTTGCATAGATTTTATGTGTTTCCAGTTGTGTTAAAAAAATAGTTAAAAAGAATAAATTATGTATTTAATTATTCAAATTATTCTACATAAATATAGTTTCTCATGAATACATATTGAAAGGTATTATACAATATATAATAGTGAGTAATACTTCATATTGCCTTTTCGGCAATTTGTCTCAGTGTGGAATCATTCAATCCTTCTCAATTTTATGAAAATGACATAAATAATTTTAGTGTCTTTACAAATATGATTTTTCTCATTTACTTTTAATTCAAAATGTAACTTTATTATTTATGGTATGATGTAAAATTTTAAAATGCTTAAGGTTGGCAGATTTTTCCGACAATGCAGTAAATTATAAGTGAATATCAATGCGTATAAATCGCTTTGATTGATTTCTAAGTATTATTGTATAGAAAAATAAGCGATTAATATTGGTAGCATTATTTTGACTTAAAGTTTTTATGAAATTAGATATAGATTTCCTACAACTAAATATAAGTGTTTAAGCCTATTTATTTGATTTAAATAATAAAAAAAAAAACAATTAAGTTTTATTTATTGCAAGGTTGAAAAAAGTATTAATTTAAAGCAAGATAGTTTAATTTTTATATAAAAAAAATCTACAATGAAGGTCTGAATATAAAAAAACTTTTATCATAAGTGAAAAAATTTTCTATTGATCTGTTGAAGCATACAAAAATTCCAGTTCTGTGTTTATTTCTGATGTATATTACATATTAAATTACTAATGACATTTTCAACACAAATTTTACAATACATCCATATTTCTCAGCTATTTTCTGTTATTACAAAAGATATCTTAATTAAATCAATAATTATTAATAAAGATCATAGATGGCAGGGATCTAGTAGTAACGGATAATGCGGGATGAAGTGTAGGATCTGGTGGCACTGCATGAAATCAAAGCGTCTCCTTGAGTTCCAGTGGGGCAAGTGCAAACGGCAATGTGAAGGCGAGCGTTACATTCAGCTCCTGCTCCGCATTGATTGATGCAAGGATTTACGCAAGCATAGCCAATGCATGCTTTGTTCTGAGGGCATTCATCATCGCTCTGGCATTCTCCCTAAAATGATAATATGCACATTAATATCAGAAAACATGAGTGTTCATAATAAATATTAGTAGAAGTGATCAAGATTTTTTAAATTGTTATAAATAACAAAGGAATTTGAAATTTTTATATCAAGGATACTTTAACTTCCCGTACAACAAATTTACCATTTAATAAAAAATCCATTCATTGATCATTTAATGATAAGTTTTATAGAGCCTAACTAAGTAAGCTAATTAACTATATCAACTGAATGTGCTTGATGGAATTTCAGTATCAAATCTGAACCATCCAAACTATTTACTATGTAGGGATTCATTTTAAATATAAAATGTCTACATTTTGAAAGAAATACATTTTTATTTGCTTGATGGAGTATGGAAAACTGCATAAGATATTGAACATCAAATCAATTAAAATCATCTTTTTACACATGGAATCGTTTCCACAAATCACTATATTTTGTAAAACATTATTTTATATTGTATATATATTATATAAATTGATTTTAAATTCTACACAGAGTTTCAAGTTTTTGGGTATTCAATGCAACTATGACCATGATTTTACAATATTTAAAATATTGCATTCTTTTTTTCCCATGATATAATAAAACTATGGTTTTCTCAGTTTTACATTGATTATTTGTTATTGGTCAATACATATATTCAGGCGGATAATGGATTGAGGGAATATTATAATAATAATTACCCTGACACAGCTGGTGAGGGCATTTCCGACAAATCCACTGAGACATGTGCATACTGGTCTTTCCCTGTTCGTGTTGTCGTAGCCTGGTTGGCACTGAGCATTAGCGCCGCATGGATTAGGATCGCAGAGGTCATCTGTGCGAAATGGGAGTATTTTATTAAAGTATTTTGACAAATAGTCAAGGGAAAAATAACATTGTTAGGTTTGTGTAGGATCTATAAAGAATCATTATTTTGCCACACTAGAACAAAGTTGGGAATAACAGAAGGACAGAGTTTTTACTCATTCTTTGATATTTTTTTTTTATGTATGATAATATAATAGTTTTGTCAAAAATTCTTTACTTTTATCGAAAGGCCTGCAGCTCTTGAAAGGATCTCCAGTCATATTCCTCGGGCAAGAGCAAATTGGAGTTGCTCCACGGAGCTGACAATTGGCTTGGTAACCGCACACTCCAGAGCAGGGGTCCACACATTGGTTGTATTGGCAAGACGGCTTGAATGAGGGGCAGTCAGAATTTGATGTGCATTCTGGTTGACAGGACCTGTAGGGGTCGCCAAAGTATCCCTGAAAATTGAATAAAAGATAAAATTTTATGAAAACTGTTTACCTTTTAAAATTAACAATCTCCACATATTGGTTGCTCATAACAAAATGAACTATATCTTGATTTTGTTGCATGAATGAGCTTAGAGCGTGAAATAAAATTAAAACATCCTTTTACAGCATACATTCTGAACCCTCTAGCTCCTCATATCTCAACTTTTAAGACGGCTGATTTTTCTGTGTTGATAGTTAATACCCAAAAATATATGAATTAAATGGTTAAAACCTTTAAATGGTTAAAACTTTATATATACTTTAAACGGCTCATCAGGGAATGAGTTAAATTATTTGATTTTAAAATCTGGAAATGCAAATTATAGAAAAATCTTTTAGTTTTAGTATCAACAAATGTAATTGCAGACACAAACATTGCAAAGTCTAAGTAATACAGTTGTTAGTTTATATATTCATTGAAAAATACATTGATTTCTCAAGTTTGGAATATAACAAACAGTGTAAGATTACCTTAGGGCACTTGCAAACTGCGGCATGACTCCTGACAGTTTCACATTCCGCGTTGGTGCCACATTGAGTGCAAGGATTGACACATTTGAATTGCTGGCAGTGCTGTTGAGGACCACATTCTCCATCAGACTCACACTCATGTCTGCATCCACTCAACGGGCTTCCCTGATAAATAAAATCAGAATTATGCATTGATACTTGAAGTAAAGCTATAGTTTTAACTAATTGATTTCCCTAATTGACTTAAATCAATTAAAATTTCTCATTCTTTCATACTGTAGTCGAATATGGTTGATTACTGATTCATGGCCTATTCATGTACAATTCTCAGTGTTGTGTTTATCAAGAAATAAATTCTCAAATGCCTGGTTTTTGCTTATTGCCCAATTCTACTTTATCGGGCACAATAGGTTCAAATAAAATATAGACCTCACGTTGTCTATTCTCTGGTTTTACAATACACCAATTGTTGATAAAACTTTTTATTTTATAATATATCTAAGCATATTATTTACGACATCAACTAAGAGTGCTTGATGGAATTTCAATATCACATTGAAACATGTAGAAATGTACGAAGTTTCAACAATTCAACGTAAATTAGGATCTATAGAACGAAATCTTTACAATTGTCATAGAAATTTGAATTGTTTAATCTATGTACAAATCCACAAGCTTTGTCAGTCAAGACTCGGGTTTCACTTTCGGCATTTTCAGTCATTCTTTCTCACAGATGCAATAGAACTGACAATTAAAATTCTATTATTAGCACGATCAGTCGATATGGTAAAATATTTCATGGAGATAATGGTTTTATTATTACGACATATCCAGGAAGGCAGCTGCAAGTCGGAACTTCATTGATAACGTCACACTTGGTATTTTGACCACATGGGCTGGGGTGGCATGCTTCATCTAAAACAAACAAGAATAGAACTCTTAAAGAAGTGTAAAACACAATGAATGTTTGTAGAAAAGCATATAATATTTTTTTTCATTCAGAGATGTTGCTGTCTGTACCACACTCATCCTTTAGCTAAATTTTGATGTGTCAAATCTTAAAAAATCCATTTCTATTTGTGTATTAAAATTATTTAAGTAATTTATATTAATGAGGAGGTAGGTTATCCTAATTGCTCAAATTTTATATGCTGTGAACTATTTTTTTATCTCCCAATTACTGCCTGTATGTTAACGAAATGTTTATTTCAATTGATACCAATGCATATACAAAGATGTTTCTATCAGCTTCCGTTGGTATAATTTGCCAAATCTATAAAATAAAACACAAGATAACTATTGTTAGAAAAGAGTAATTGTTCAATTGTTGAAATACCTGGGCTCATCTGACGGCAGCCAGTGAATGGATTTCCAGTGAAACGAGCAGGGCAGCTACAAACTGGAACATGATTTGTGGTCTGAAAAATAAAAGAATATTACATATAATGTTTTCATTAGTATTGTATCAGTAATGATCGTGTTGAGCAAAACCGGTACTGATTGGTACAAATTGTCTAAATAGTTGTAAGCATTGTGTTTTATTATTTAAGTGTAACATGTTTCTGCTATGAAGTACTTAACAGTCAACACCTTAGAAGTGATTATTTAATTGACAGATAAAACAATTTTATAACGTGCTGACCGAATATAAACAGTGAATTATTATAGATTTCTAATATATAATACTTACATCACAATTGGCGTTACTGCCACACGCTCCTTCGCATGGGTTTACGCATTTGTTATTGCGGCATGCTAGATGTCCACGACAATCGACATGATCTACAAAGAAATTTGTTTTTGATAGTCATTTTTATAAGCTATATTATACTATAGTTAAATTGCAGAAACAGAAGGGTGACAAATAAACTGCTGTCAAATCGTCACACCAATAAGAAGATAAATTCTTACCACTTTACAGATTATTTACTTTTATAAATACAGTAATAAATTGTTTTTTTTACAAAATGGCGCTTATCTAATATAAAAGAGATCTCTCTTAAAGAGTTTCCAATATTTTTGAATCGGTGAAAGCTTTCCAAGGATAAAATTAAAACTTGGTCTTGAAAACTTGTCCAATATGATCATTGTGGTTGACAAAGTCAGGATATCTCTGTCAATAGACATAATGGCGCAAACCTAAAGAATATGTTCAGAATCTCTCCACTACATGAACAATTTGGATCAGGCTTAATTTTAAACTAATGTTACTTATAATCCAATACATTGGCTGTCTTGATGGAGTTTCAATATCAAATTTGAATTACTAAAATAAAGTAATCTACATTTCCACATGTTTTGTCACTCACAATCCAGGTTTTTCCTTTGACATCTTCGTGTATTACATAGATGCAATGCCAGTTCTATATCATCAAACTAGATGAATTATACTTGATGGAATTCCAAAGATTTTTAAAGAAGATAACCGTTTGTGAGTGATAAAATATGTCAATTTAAATTTCATTTAATTTAGCATTAAGAGCATATATACCTGATAGTTAATTAAGTGATCTGGAGAGAATCAGGTGCCATTCTGGCGAAAATAAATGTATGATAAAAATAATTAAAATAACATAATTCTGCCTCGACGAAACATTGACCACCATGTTTTCTAAGCTTACAGAACATTTTGTGAATAAATAAGAATATTACCAATGCATTCCTCTTTCTTGCACAGAGATAGAGGATCACCGGCATGTAAAGGAAGACATGAGCAGACTGGTCGTCCGCCGGCTGCGGTGGTACACTGTGCGTTCACTCCGCAGGTATTTGAGCTGCATCCAATACTATAACGAGCGTTATAATATGACATTCCTGAAAAAAAATACTTTTTGTTAATACACCCAACCATCTTTTTAAGCAATACTCCGCAACCTTTTCTCACCTACAATACCAGAACTCTTCCTAGAATTCCACTGCTCACCAAAAGCTAAAGAAAAATAAATTTTACAGTAAATTTTCTTTTTTTATTTGAAAAGTATACTTACATACATAAAACTAAAACACATTTATTGTTATGTAATCTTAATAATTATTTCATAAAATTTTTAAGATTGCATAACTACTCATTGATATGAAGCCTGTACTTGTTTCAATGAAGAAATAATTTTTCATTGGGTATTAAATACATAAGGAAAAATTGTAATATCAAATAAATCTGTCTCATGGCACACTGGTTGCGGTGCATTGTTTTTAATGCCAGGAATAAATAACGAAAGTAAATTTATCTAGCCACATATTTCTTTCGACTTATATGAGGCCAAAATGAGAATTGTGCCATTGATGATAATGTAAAATAAAGTATGTGTTCCAAATTTAGATATAATAGATATAAAATGTAGACATTTAAAAATTTTCAACCGAATTAAGTTCTTGCGAAAAATATCTATATGAGCAAGAAAAATAAATCGTTTTCATTTGAGCCCCAAAATAGTAAAACTTGGCTATTTTCCGGGTTGGTTGATCTTTATTTATATGCATAAAAAAAAAGAATAGACGGGAAAAAAACCTCAACAAAATTAATTTTTTTTCGTCGGACATTGACCAACAACAGGAAAACAGGTTTGAAAAAGTTTAATTTTGTCAGGTTTTTTTTCTACCTTTCCTTTTTATTTGAATTTATTCTTAACAATAGCATTGCTTCTACTCTAATTAGAATTAAGGGTTTTAAGAGCGGAAAATAACATCTCCCTTATAATACGTAAGTTGGCAACAACGCTGTAACGGTCAATGCTATCTTTTTACGATTTTTGGAGACCGTTGTATTGCCAGTTCAACATTTAAATTATAGGCGCCATCAATTTTTTTTCACTACTTTCAATACATCGTGAAATTTTTTTTTTAATTTTAAAATAATCTCCTTTGTTTACCATATTTTGAGTCAAACGAGGACGATTTGTTTCTTCTTGTTCATTGAAATTTGAAAAACTTAAAAAGCAGTCGGGAGTTGCTCATTTTTCACGTCTATGACTCGACAGCCATAAAAAAAAACTTATTCAATTTGTAACATTTCTGAATCATTTAAATTTCCAATGATAAATGATTATTGATTGTAACGTCATCGAAACTAATGTAAAAAACAGCATTTACATATTTTCTCAATATTTTTTGACAAACACACATCCTGTATTATTATACCAAGAATGACACATCATATGTTATTTATCGTGTATCAAAACCTAGCAAATTTTTAATAAAATATTATATAACTCTATTTTGATATTAAAAAAAAAAAAAGAAGGAAGTAAACAAAAAATATGCACGTGGGTTTGTTGATATATTGCCAACCTTGAAATTTTGAATTTTTTGGCATTAAATTTAAATCTATTTATCTCGTAGTTGCGTAGATACACAACAATTGGTTTGAGAGTATTTTTAAATATTTGACTGCTAACGTTTCGATTGTCGAGACATCTAATTCGAATGTGTTGACAGATGGTACTTAAAAATAATACAGCGTCATAACTGTTGTTTATTAACTAAAATTAAACATATTAGATTTATTTTGTTTAATGTTAATATTGTTGGAATATTCTTTACGAGAATCAGCTGGTAACAGATAAGTTTTGGTGATAACTCCTGTTTGATAACTTAATTTTTGAAAGAATATTAGGTTTATATTGTGTACAAAAATCGGTGTATTCGAAATTTTCAATAATTAATTCAAAATTTCAGTGCTCACATCATATTTTCAATAACATTTTAATCATTTCTCTTCTGAGGTACCTAAATGATATTCCATCACAGAATAATAAAAACTAACAGCGTCACCACAAATTATACGAATATACTGTTACATAACGGATTTTTAATATCTATAAGAATAAATATGAATGTTTTACTTCCTGAATATGTCAAGATTCTAGTCCATACCATATACAAATGAAAATATGTTGAGATACGTTCACATAGCCTTCAAACGGAGGTATCATAACCTCTTCTTTTCTGAGCTGTGCTAAGAATATTTATACATTATTTTTCAAAAAATAATTTAGTATTTTATTGTAAAACAAACTTTATAATTTACACTCGCATTTAAACATTACAAACGAAGACTATCATGACAAATCAGTCTATATAGCGTTATAAAAAAATTATCATACATATTATTTAGGATTAACTATCAACATTCTGCAATTTACCATCTAAAAAGCTAAAACATAAGCAGTCATAAGGTTACAAGAAGTTTTTTTCTACGAGAAATCAATACTTAGAAAACAATCTATCCTTTAGATAAAAAAAGATTGAGATATATTAATAGGGATTAGGAAATGATTTGTAGCTGGCCAACCATTCTCTCTACGTCCCTTTAAATGATCAGAGGGATAATTGAGACATCGCAAACACGCTTGTTATCGAAACAATTAAATTGATGAAAAAACGCCATAGAGTCTCAAATTCGTAGAATCCATCACGAAAGCGAGCGACGTAGTCAATTTCTCACCAAAATATCATCTCATAACGTAAAAAAATGCCAAAATAGTTTTGTTTAATTTTATGCAGTCGACTACCAAAGGTTTTCGATTTCTGTTATTTGGCCAGTTCGATGAAACTATAAGGTTACTAGATATTATTGAACCTGGCGTGAATGTCATGTTTTATGTAAATATTATAGTGTAAAATAGCTAGAATTAATTTTATTGTTTTACAATGTGATAATTATATCAGCGCCATCATGGTATAAATTTCAATATTTGAATGCTATGCAGGGACACGTCTAAAAATTTGGCCGCCGGTGTGCAAACATACATGTTTAGATTAGCCGCCCACACAGATAAATATTAAAAAAAAACAGAATATATTTATCGATTTTGACTTAACAATGTAAATGTTTCATTCGATAACCCTGTAAATTGAAACTCTTTTAATAAAACGTTAGCATAATATTCTTTTAAAATTTATACATTTTCTAAAAAAGAATATTTTTAAATATTTACCAGAAGAATAAATTTGAGTCGTTTATACTTAACTTTTCCACATGTTTCGCTACTTAAGACTCAAGTTTCACCTTTCAGCATCTTCGGAAATTCCAGAATTCCAAATTAGTCTTGAAGATGGCAAAAGATAAAGCTAGAGGCGTAAGAGATAAAACAGGTTGAAATGTACATTGCTTGAACAATTAAAATTTGTTCAAATACGAAAATATGCCGTTTAGTTCTATATACTTACACAATTTTAAATTGTCAACTATATTAAGTTGATAATGTTCGCGATTAGTGAAACCGACTGTGATCATAAAAATATAAAATTATTGAAAAAGTGTAATAATGAAACGAAACATTTTTTAAAATTGATAAAATATGGTATTCTTGTTATTTTAACATACGAATTTATCAAATTTGTGGCTTTATGCTTATGAGAGACAGTTTTTAATTGAGCTATATGTACCTCTTTAAAAACGTAGGAAGTGTTTATGGTTAACATAAGTTTGTTACCTATGGAGAAATATTGCCGGGCGCTTTTTGACTTCTGTCTTTGAAGTGTCTAAACAGAAAACGCGTAAAACGTTAATTGATCTGCGACGTGTAACACGAACACTGCAGCAATTGCAATGCACCAGGTGCATCAACAAACATTTACGTATTTTTGGCAATGATATACCATAATATCATTGATCAGATGATCGGCGTAAACACTGCGTTTATTGTATAATTTCTGTTGACAGATCAACACAAAGTAAAATGTTTGCTTATTGACATTAAATTTTCGTAATAAGAATTGCGATTCGCAGATACTTAAACCGTAAATACGCCTTATGATGTGCTACCGATTTTTCTCAAATAAAATAAGCTAAGTGCTGTTGAATATTTTGCTATTATCTGAAAATTTTATTGCGGATTGTAAATATCTAAGAAGTCATATATTGGAATAAAAGAAATTATGCAAGAGGTTTTGGGAACCTGGAAATGCGCCTCAAAATTCGCCTCATGATGATTGATATTTTGTCAATTTCCAACCCGCAGCTATTGCATGGTTTGACATTATTTTTTGCACCATATAGTCAATTTTCGATGAAAAAATTGAAAAATGTTGTTAAAGCATAATTACTACTAAACCAGCGTCCGCCAAACTTTTTTATTTCTCGGTTCATTGGTGAATAGAATTTGTTCTACGGCACCTTACAAAAATGCGTATATACCGGTGTTGTGTTGTGTCGAGCATTTTGTACGAAAGAAAGAAATATTTATTCGAATATACAAATTGATGCAATTTTTATAAAACAAAGAAAATTTTAATGAATTGGCAATATTTAAAATGAAAATCTTTGAGGCTTCTTTCTCCAACTCTCAAACACTCTGCAACTTCTTAAGACACACAAGTGTGCCGTGGCGCAAAGTTTGACAGACACTGCACTAAACGAACAGTTAATACATATAGACTTTAGAAAGACAAAAAGATCTATCCCGTTTTCTTCTGGGATCCATAAAGGGTATAACAACATCAAATATTTCAAGAAAGAATTCAACAGTGTTGGTGTTAACCAAAGTTATGGGGATAATCTTTAAAAAAAAATGACTATATTTCGTACAAAAATTTGCAGTTTCTTAAAAGTTTTAGCATTGTTACCTCTCCTATATTTTTAAGTGTCAGCACACTACAATCAGTCGTCTCACAGTAATAAGGTTAATAAATATTCAATATAAAACGAGATTTTACGATTCGATTAAAGTAAATCCTTGTGTATTTATTTATTTTCTATAGAAACTGTAAAATCGAAAATCTAAGAAATGTTATTTGCATATCCGTCACACCGCAGGATTTAAATAAATCGATTCTTAGAAATGTTCTTTATAAAAAACGCGTACGTTGAAATAAATTGATTGTTTTTTATCTGCTTTTATTTGGAATTATGATAAAATCTGAAAAAAATACGTGTAAAAAAATGAGTGTAACATAAGCTATGTCCATGTGTTTTTTGATCATTTTATGAAATGAAAAACTTTCGAAGAGAAATTGTATATTTTTCAACGTCATTTTATGTGTTGGTAGTTCTATTTAAAATCTTATTGGGAGTTTGTTATTTCAACCCTAAATCTATAATTACAGTGAAGGCAAAATAGCATATGCTCTAATGTATTTTGATTAACTTTTAAGGTGTTAACTGTCACTTCTTGATGGAAAGGCATTATATTTTAAATAATAAAAACACATTTTTTAGTACTTATTTCCACAATATATTTTTTGATCAGGACCGGTTTCGCTCATCGCGAGCATTATCAACTGATAGAATACAATTTACAAACAAGTCTATTTATACAAAACAAAAAATTATTTGAGTTAAAGGTAGCAGGTGTACAAAACCATGGGTTCAAGAACTAGGAAACAATTTACATAAAATCATACAATATTGATACAATTATGGGTAAATCAATAATCCATTAGGAGCTCTAAACAATCAATAAGGAAGTAAGGAGTGGGAAATTTTTAATGACGAAAATAACCCACAATCACTACTTAATGGAACAAAATTATTTTATATATTATATATTTTATATATTAATTTATTTTGTTCCATTAAGTAGTGATTGTGGGTTATTTTCGTCATTAAAAATTTCCCACTCCTTACTTCCTTATTGATTGTTTAGAGCTCCTAATGGATTATTGATTTACCATAATTGTAATTGTAATTCTTAATAAGTGATTGTGAACATTTAATTTTTATACTAATTTACTTTATTTGTATCAATATTGTATGATTTTATGTAAATCGTTCCCTAGTTCTTGTACCATGGTTTTGTACACCTGCTACCATTAACTCAAATTAATTTTTTGTTTTGTATAAATAGACTTGTTTGTGAATTGTATTCTATCAGTTGATAATGCTCGCGATGAGCGAAACCGGTCCTGATCAAAAAATATATTGTGGAAATAAGTACTAAAAAATGTGTTTTTATTATTTAAAATATTTTGATTAATGTCTTAAAATTGTAACATTATGCAATATTGGCTGTTGCGAACTATTGTGAAATGAGAGGTTCTTTTTCAACAATTTTCACATTAAAAATCAACCGTTCGGTAGTAAATATATAGAGCAAAGGTTCACAAAGTGTGTCCCGCGTATCTTATTGATGTATTCCAGGAGTGGTATTATAAATTTGTATTATTTCTATTCATGCAACCTGGACGTTACCATTTCCGAAAATATGCAGTTTGATTTGATAGATTTGCAAAATAACCTTGAAGCAAAAAAATCTATTCGTGACAAAAATTCAATCGAATTGTATAGACGACTTCCACTATAAATTGAACGTCCATATAAAATAATTTTGGAATACGAAACCGCTGTTAATCTATGACAGAAAATGCGTGGTGTCTATTGTCCAGGAAGCATAGACACACATTATAATGTAATTAATACCTTTACTTGACATTGCAATCCTATTAAAATATGTCTGAATATTACCTTCCGCAGTGGGTTGCCATAGCACCAAAAGTGGGATCGCCCACAGGACGGCTCTTGCCATGGTCATCTGGAACAACAAAAACATTACAATTAACAATATGCTCTTCTCATTGACATTTAATTATGTACAAAGTTATTATAACACAATGATATTTTGCGTGTGGGTTGGCACAGGACGAAATGAAACTCTATTAGAGGTCGAACATAACCTAGTTGTTATATTAAATATTTTTTTTGCAATGCCTTGCATGGGCATCAATGTCAGTGATGGAGTATTATTTAAAATAAATACATTTTAATAATTGTAATTTTACAAAATTTTGATTGTATAAAACGCCCATTATTTGTTTTATTATGGCATTTTTTTAAATGACAAATTTATCTATGACTTGACCAGGATATAAAATTTTGGAAGTAGTACAGAAAATTCTGTTTTTATGTTAATGTGTTATAGCAATAATGTATTTCAAGTGAAAATATATTTATACTGGCGTTTCAATAAAATCACCTCCCAACATTTTATAAATATTTATTCGCATTATCATCAATTGATTTATACTTCTACAAGTGAAAATATGTTTCAACAGATCTTTTCTATTGATATAATATTCGTTCTATTGTAGAACAACGGTTTCCAAGCTTTATGCTACCACGCCTCCCTAAAATATTTCTTTTTCTCGTGCCAACCTCCCTACTTTATATTTTTTAATAGATATAATAATATCGACACATTTAGAATAATAATAACATAATTTAAACAGAACAATAACAAGGCTTTAAGCGTTTTAGCAAAACCGAACCAAATACGAACACGTACATACATATAAACATTTATTTTATTGTTAAATTTCTAGCCAATGTTGCTGTTTATTGGCATAAAGTTTTCAAATCTCATAAGATTTTTTTAGCGCCTCCCAGTTTGGAAACCGCTGTTCTAGAGTTTCCATTGAAAACATAAATTGTGAAACCCGCTATTCTCAAGGGTCCTTTAAAAATCGAAAAATGCGATAATGCTTAAAATATATATTTTTTAAAAATTATTTAACATTTTTTAAAAATAAAAATAGATTTTATCACTTAAATGTGTTGAGTATGTCTTCTTGGTGGAAAGGCATTATATTTCAATTAATAATGCACAGTTTTCAGTCAGTTGATAATGCTCGCGAATAGAGAAACCGATTCTAATCTTTACGTAATAAAATTGTGAAAATATTACCAGGGACTAAGTTGCTTCTTTGCAGTTTGGAACTTTACACAAAGAAACGTCAAACTCGCTTATGTACAACAAATTCATTTATATCTTTAGATTTAAAAAAAATGATTTTGTATTTCGTTAAAGATAAAGAAGTCTCTGTAAATGACGGAACAGGAAATATTTGATATAAACGCTCAAAAACGATGATAAATATGGCGGAATAAGAATATTAAGACGATATATCAATCAAATCGTATAATCGGGAACGATGAATGCGGCATTTTTGGTTTTTTTTTTTTTTGGTGCATGTCCAGGATAAATTTATTAAAAGAGCGAGACATTCGGGAATTTTAGATCGGGGTTTCACTGCACAATATTGCGACACTATTGTTTACAATATCAATACATTTTTCTTGCTTAAATTGTCAAATCATATTTTCACTAGATGAGCGTAAACAGGACTATAATCCGTCTAGAAATGACAGAAGCTGTTAAATACAAGCTAAGGTAAATATGCTCAACAGCATGTATGATAAATCATTTATCTTGTTCAAAACGATACAAAACTGTCGGAAATCGAATTGTGACGATTTATTTTACGATGTCGACTAAGCTTGATGGATTTAAATATAAATTTTGTATTGAGAAAAAAAAGTATTAAAATTGTTTACACTCCCACATGTTTGGTTTGTTAAGCACCTAGACTTGTATATATCATAGTTTCAAACATTGAAAAATATTCAACGATAGAATTAAGGAAATCGATAAAATAGACAATAATATGACCTTGGTAGGTTATGCTTGATTCCTATAAGCTGAGCGATATTATTATTGTATTTATTTATTAATCCTTTTTTAAAGGTGAGTAGTTTTTAATTTAAGTGCGGCTGCAACAGACTGACACTCAGTTCCGTCGCATCCGTGTGATAGAATACCTGAAGATGCCAAAAGGCGAAACTCGGGTCGTTAGCGACAAAACTTGTGGAATCGTACAAAGTTGTAAGAATTCAAATATATTTATATATTTTTATAATTCGCCAACAAAAAAAAAGTTAAGTTACGACTGACTTATGAAAAATCGACATGCCCACGCCAATTACTTGATTATTGAAAGTGAATATTGTTATATAATGAAATATTGTTATATTAGTCGATCCTAATTCGAAGGCAATTACATAAAAGCAATAACAATATATAATTTAACCAATTTTACTGCAGTGTCGCAATAAGCAAAAATCTATTCCTTACATAATGTAGGACAGCAATTGGAAAATGTAAACGAGAGTCCTCGAGAAATTTTGAAAAAAGAATCGTTAATTTTAAAGACTAAATTTAGTTTATCTTCCCTAGAAAAAATGATGTATTTTATCTAGAGAATCGAACAATGTCGAGAACAATGATAATTTAGTTCATTCGACTGTACAAGAGTCAATAAAACTGTCAATGACATAATTGTCGCAATGTTTTTGGTATCTAAGATGAAATTTTATACAGTGATTCATTCGTCAAAAACTTACGTGGAATTTCATTCTTGACAAGTTTTGTCATTATTGTTGACTGTTTAATATTAGTACGGAAACAGCTGTGCCTTAAGTACCATTTATAGTCAAAAATTAGTTAAGTTAAGAGTTTTTTTTACACAGCTGTGTATATTTGACGGAGATAAAATTACATTTTGGCAATTTGTTTTGTATAATTTTGAAATATTAAACAGCGCAAAATAAATTATATCAACTTTATTCTATTCAATTTATTTTTTTATTGTAACATTCATTGACTTAGAAGAAGTTTATTATAATATTTATTATGATGTTAACTGACACTCCTTGGTGGAAAAAAACATAATGAAAATGTATGGTGATCGAAAGAATTATACATAAATTGAAACCGACAAACAAAGCGATATATTATCATTTGTTTAAAAAATATATCAACCGCGCGGAACGAGAATTGAATATATTACAGCGATAGAATTTTTCTATTATAGTAAAACTATATTTTTATTATGGTTTCAGTGAAATCCCATCCGAACATATACTGGTCATATTGATCGCCTTATTATCAGCTGTAATATGATTTTGAGATTTCGGATCGTTTTCGCTTTCGTAACATCATCAACTGAAGGTTACACTAGTTACAGACTATGATTACGACAGGCGAAACCAGTCCTCATTATAAATATACAACACTATGGAAATAGTGGTAGATATTGTTATTGTAGATGTTTATTATTATTTAAATAGAGTGCCTTTCAATTAAAAAACCTTGTTTTCCTGTTGAGCCGTGTAAAGAATATTCCAAAACCAAATAATTTAATTATATGAGGTTTTACAGATTTTCATGACAAATCTTATCATGTTTAAACATAATAATAGCTCTACCTGAGAGCTTAAATAGTGTTAACATTCTTATATTTTTGATTAGCTTTTAATCCACTGACTGCTAACGTCTTAACCAGGGCTCCGATATCGAGCAAAAACACAACTCCGACGAAAGAATAAATTTATTTTGTCATGTTTTTCCCTACGTTTCCTTCTTATATGCATTAAATTGAAGATCAACCAACCAATCCGGCAAATTTTTCGTTTATATGTTTTTTTTAAATCGTGCAACCGAAGAAGTTGTCGGAGTTGCTCCTTTTGTTATAACTCCGAACCCTGTCGTAACACTGCAACTCCACAGCCTGTCGTTATGTATAATATAGCGTTTGAACGTTACTTATTTGCATTTCTAGTGTTTCGGAAGTGTTGACAATATTATTTTATCGTAGATTTTGAGCATTGTATAATATTAAAAAACGTCGAGAGACCGTGGGCGTTTTGCAAAAAGTCAAATGATCTATGTCAAAATAATAAATTTATTACGGTTCTTCCCCAGTGTTAAAAAATACGCGTAGGCGTCAAAAGAAGTCTTTTATAAAGTATTATCGATATCTTTAATTATGTAATATTTTATGTGTGCTGTCATATAACCAGTGCCGTATTGATATGGCGGGCAACCTGATTAATTGTTATATGCGTTAAATTTGAAGGAGCGTTAGATATATCATTATATTACTTGAGAACATATGGATACTACACATGACTTTATCCGACTGACTTTCTATTATATTAGGCGTGCTTACTTTTAATAGTTTAAAAAATCGAAGAGATTTTTATTACATATTTCTTTCGGCTTATACGAGACCAAAATGAAAATTCTGCCATCATTGATAATGTCGATTTTATGTTTATGATATTTGTTTTATTCCTACCACAACTCCGCGGCCGTGCTGTTAATACTCAATTATTTAGTCTCGATAGTCGTCAGAAGTCTTTTAATAGTAATTATTTAACATAATATTTTTAAATCATATAAATAGGGGTGCGTGTGTGACGTTTGCATGAGGAGCTCAAAATTTCTAGCTACACATAAATAGTCATTGTGTTAAAACCAACGAAAAATGCTATTTAAATTATTAACGCATTTCATTGGTGATTTTTAAGCACCATATGAAAAACTACACCATTAAAGTCACAAATTGCATCGGCTTGAAACATAATAATTAATAAAAAAAAGATTAGCATAATTGAATCATATTATAACGGTAAACCAAAAATAAATATTAAAATTTATGATTAAGCTAGAATTATTATTTCTCAACGATAAAGCATTCAGATACTAGATTGAAATTCAAGTTTTTTATCATCTTTTTTTTTAGCTACGGTATAAATAAATTATTTTTGTAACGGTGTCTCACGAAAACCAGAATGAACTTATCATTCCTGATTTTGGTTCAAAAGATTTTTTTGATCTGTTGATTGGTGAACAAAGTATGTGATATTACCAGGGCTGTGAATTCGTTAAAAAAACACGAATCCGATTAAGAAAGGTTTTATTTTATGACGTATTTTCCTGCCTTTTTAATTAATGGGCATTAAATTAAAGATAAAACAATCAATAAGTCAAATTATTCATTAAAATATTTTAAATAATCGTGTAATCGAAAACATAGTCAGAATCGCAAATTTTTCACGACTCCGGCTCTAAATATTTATATACATCATACAACACAGAATATTTCAAAAAATAATTTAGTATTAATGTTGTAAGTAAAACTTTTTCAGGAAAAATCAGGAAATATATAACTGCAAAGATTAGCTTTCCCACAAAAGTTTTTGCGGTGTTAATTCTTTAATATTTTAAAATATCAACTATCAGCATACTGCAATCAACTGACTCAACAGTTGAGACGTTACAGTCGGGATCAATCAATCGAATCGGTCAATTAATCATAATAATTTCATGTTGTTATAAGTGGCTTTAGTCCGCATATCATAAAACATTCATTTTATTCATAAAGTGTTCAGCTGGGTTTTTATTGTATTTTTATATTCGAAATTTGAATTTTTGACATGGCAACAGCTATGGATAAATATTATAAATTCGATTTGATCTCTCGTTATACACGCCTTATTGTTTCTTCTAAAAACCGCATAGTACGAAGTAATTGAGAGTAAATGAAAACTATTGATTGAAACAATATGGTTTTAATATAACTAACACATTATAATTGACCAAATTTATAAATCTAAGTTAAAATTGAATGTAAAGTATAAGAAACCCAGTGCCGAAGCTAGAGTTTTTGCCACCCACAAGAATTTTTTAGCGTTAAAAAAAATCATTTAAAAACAATAAATTGTGGTGGGTTCTTTTTTAGCCATTAACTATTATGAACTATCTTATAGTACTTATTGACTGAATTCGTATTTACTTGGTAGAACTCTATTATAACATGGTGAAAAATACCGATGCATTGTAGTTCTAAAAAAATTATAAGATAGGTTGATAGCTATTTCGGCTTACACCTTAATCATAGTTTTCATATATGATTTTTTCGCTGTGTTATGTCATAGTGCATATATCTTTAAGGGCGTTTTTGGAATAAATTTGCTTAAATCCAATCTGTACGCTAAAAATAAATGCCCACTTAAACAAGAACTTATTTTATTATTTATTTAAATTTATTGAATTATTTAATTATATTTTTCTAAAAACAATTTAATTATAAGATTTTTTCTAAGATGAAAATTTAATTTATATAATTAGTATAATTTTGATTTATGTTTTATCTGTTGATAATGCTCGCGATGAGCACAATCATTTCTCATCTTAAACACATGTTTTAAAAAATTTAATTTGATTTTGAAATTGCATCAAACGCCTTTAATCGATAATATGAATTATTTTTCGTAATTTTTGTAACGTATATGAATACACATATTAAATAAATTAATAATTTTAACATTATAATTATTTGTATCAACATTCGAGACGTGAGCAATCAGTGAGAGGGATTGGGTTAAATGTCTAATTATAATATTATTTTTCAAACATTTTTCTTTAAATAAAACGTTCAAATTAATAAATAGTTATATACGAATATTATTCTTACCTTGCTGTTGGAATTTTCGACTCGACTTCCAAAAATGAATTCTACTCTGAATGAAGATTATTTAATCGAAAAAACTTAATATTTATAGCACACGCAGGTAAAGTGTGTTCACCTTACTGTCTCACTATGATCACTGAGAGAGATTTGGATATCAATTGTATATTATGTACTTTGTTTTAAGAAACTGGTTCTCAAACATAGAGGTTTAAGGCTGTAACGGCCTTGCTGAGACAGCTTTTTTAAAAAACGTGTATTTCAGCATAATACCGATGGTATAGCATCACCGAGTCCGTGGCGCAGTGGTCGACGTCGTTGGCTTACGTGACAGATGACACGGGCTCGTATCTCAGAACCAATAGTGTAGTTCCAATAGACAGAATCGATTCTGATCGAATGTATTGATGTTTGCGATTGTAAAAAATTACCACCTACCTATATAATCTATAATAGTAATCAAGGCATATATAAAGAGCGGTTAGCTAACCACTAGTTCTCTTATAGTCCTATCTTTTCTATCCCTACTCTCCATTATAAAGTGATGTTTTGCAACTAACAATTTTCATAGAAATACTCTGCTATTCTCCTTTTTAAGGTGTTAACTGTCACTTCTTCGTGAAAAGCAAGTATAGGCAACCTTAATTTGAATTTTCATGGTGATCGACTTCGACTTTTTTTTTTAAATAAAAAATATTGAATTCAAAATATCGTTCAAAATATATTTTCAAACCAATTTAATTTTAATGCAATCGTATTTGTTTATCATAAATTAAATTGAATAAATTTATGTAACTTTTTTAATATGAAAATTACCAAAATTTTCGAAATTCTCAATTGTAATTAAGAGCGGCATAAGTTTGCTTCGCGATCAACTGGTTGCCTATCCCTATTGGAGAAGAATTGTATTTTAAATAATGCTAACATATTTTTAGTAATTATTGGTTGAAAATTCTCGTGATGAGCAAAACCGATTTTATAAATCAAATTGTTGGAAATAGTATTCAAAAAAATATCTTTTTAATGTAAAATATAAAACACTTTTATTGAGAAGCCATATGCTTAACAGATGGAATGGTCAAACCAAGAATTGACATCTCGAATACATCTGTGAAGGTATTTAAGTAAAAAAATAATCTTTAGTGCAATATGGGAATTAATTGAACTATCATTGAGGTATATTCATGTATACAATATGTCACTTTAAAGCTATTAATAACAACTTTTTGGTGGAAAAGCATTATATTAAATATTCACAAAATTTTAACCCATTCCCTGCTGGGAACCTCATAAAGAATATTCCAATCCTAAATATTAAGCACTTAACTTATGAATATTATCAAAACAATATAATCATATTTCAATAAAAAAATACCTCTTACAAAAATAATTCCACACAGTTACTTCAACACACTACAATCATACCTCTCGACGGTTGAGACGCTAGCAGTCAGAAGGTTAAATATTATTTTAATAATTATATATTATTATTAACTTCAGGATATATGATATTTTTCATGATCGATTTGTGTATTTTTATGTCTATATCTTGTCGCTTTCTAGCGCCGCCAAAACAGTTTTGTACAATATGAACTTCTTGGAAACATTTTACCATTTGACAACCACAATTATCTCCCACTTTCCGTGTCATGTAATTTATACCATTATCTATGTTTGGTATAAGGTCGTTTTTTTTTTCAATAATACCACATAACTTAAGTGCTTCCTTGCCATACGAATTCTTTGACAACCAATGATAATGTATTCGATAGTGATACATCTCAAAAAGGTTATACAAATTGCATAATTGATATCTCTGTCATTCATTAATTGAGTGATATCTAATATTGTAAAAAATGGAATCTTAATTCGTTATTTTTAACCTTTTGACTGCAAACGCATCAACAGTTGAGATGACTGATTTAGTTGTGTCATGTGAATGCTGTTTTTTGTTAATTGAATTGGCATTTACTTGATTAAACTCCATTATAACACGGTGAAAAACTAGCAATGTATTTCAGTTCTACTTAATTTATACCACCGAATTAATCGAAAGTAAGTATTATATAATTTTTAATTTCGGTGACGTATATAATGAATAAATAAATACTTCGTAAAAAAAAACATATTTTTATTATTTTCTTTTAAAAAATGTGTGCCTTGTCACCGACAAAATAACATATTATGGTCATTTTAATTATTTTTCACTGCAATACATATCTCACGATACATATCAGATTGACAAATTTTAGTCAAATCAGTTGATAATGCTTTTGGTTATATAAAATTCTGCAAATATTACCATAAATTATGTTTTATTATTTAAACAAAATATGTAAGTATATCTTTGGATATTATACAGATCTAAAGTTTTGATATGATTTATATCAATTTAAATGTGTGAGGATCGACAGTTTATTTTTGCACATACATAGGTGGCCAAGCGCCTAGGTACGGTCCTGACATTAATAATAATATAAAAAAGTAACAGTGTTGCGATATGACAGTAAATTCGCAGACTTGGCATTGTCTTGTAGTGACAATCGACAAGTCTTTGACCCGTTCTCTGCTGAAGCATATACAAAATATTCTAAAAGTTAATTTGGCGGTGTTGGCGTTAACAAAGCTTATGCAGATTTTTACGATAAAATAGGCAATATTTCAGTACAAAAATTATCTCTTTCACGGTGATTTGGACACCGTTAACTCTCTTATATTCTAACGCAGGATTGGGGAACCGGCTGCCTTTTGTCTATTCTAGTGCGGCCTTTTGGCTGATACCAATTTGAATGATTCCTTTAAATATATATATACATACATATCTGTATAATTTTTTTTTAAATATAACATATAATAAATTTTACACGGTGAAAATATAGCAATGTATTTTAATTCTACAAAATTATATTTTCAAATATATAGTTGATAGCTATTTCGGCTCATGCCATCGTCAAAACTATACAGAACTATAGGATCGTTCTGACGATGGCGTGAGCCGAAATAGCTATCAACTACATCTTTAAAAAAATAATTTTGTAAAACTAAATTACATTGATATTTTTTCCACCGTGCCAGAATGGAGTTCTACCAAGTGAATGCCAATTAAATCAATAATAAATTTGATTTGTAAATGTGAATTTTTTCTTATTAAATTGCGTTTTTACTTAATTATGTTGTGAATATATATATCGAAAGACGAAAACCCGGTCGTTAGTGACAAAACATGTGGAATCGTACAAAGTGGAAACAATTCAAATTTTATACGATATATGATATACAATAGTCGATAGTTATTTTGGCTCACCATCTGATAGTTCTGATGAAAACGTAAGCCGAAATAGCTATCAATTTTATATCTTATAAATTTTGCAGAACTAAAATATAATACATTGCCATTTTTTCCACCGTATTATATTGGAGTTCAATCAAGTAAATGCCGATTTAATCAATCTATTTTAATTGTTTATTCTATGTACAGTCCCACAAATTTTGTTACTTGCGGCCAAAGTTTATTGCATTTTATCACACGAAAAAATTACATGCAGTTAACCAATGAAAAGATTATAGTGACCAATTATAAAAATTCAAATTTGGAATAGATAATCTTGTAATCAATACAATCCAATGACTATGTATTGACAGGTTTTTTTTGTTGTTTTGTTTCGGCTGAAGTTAATTTTTCATAAACAAATATCGTTTATATTGTTTGACATGAATAAACGTCATGTTCGTATTATATATATATATATATAAATTAAATGACATTAAAACTGTTATAATATCAATCTAAAAGTCACTACTGTAATCTTTGGCATTAAATTTCATTGGCCAGAAGCGTTTTTAATTGAGAGAGTACGATGGCATTCCTGTTAGTAATCAATCACAATGGAACTTATCTAAACTCAGATTATATTAAATAAATGTTTGCGGGCACTTTTGAATAATTAATTTAATTTTGAATTTGTTAATTGATTCGTAAATATTTAATTTGACACGAACCGAACATAATAGCCGGGTTTAGACTAGATTTAAGGAATTTTACGTCCCAATGTTATATTGTACAATAGTATTGAGTATTTTGCTCCAAAAATGCTGAAATATGTTTCGTCTCATATTTCAATTATTAATTATTCATATAAGGTGTTAACTATCACTTGTCGGTTGACAAATATAATATTTAAATAATTATTAATAAGTAATATTTGTAAAAATTTATATTATTAAAACCAGAACTGGTTCCGCTCAAAGCGAGCATTATCAACTGACTGGAAAAATGTGTTTTATACATTAAAATATAATATAATAAATTTCCACTAAGAAGTGACAGTTAAGACCTGAAAAAGTGTGACAACTTAGCATTAAGGACTTAAAAAAAATGAAGGAATGAAGTGGTAATTAAAATATATACTTATATATAATATTTTTGATATCGCCTGAATGTGCCTGGTGGAATTTGAATATCAAATTACAATTGTTAACCCTTAGTTAATTAGGGATTATTTTAGGCATTCTATCGATGATAGAATATCTGAAAATGCCGGAAGGCGAATCCCAGATCGTTAGTGACAAAACATGCTGAATCGTACAAAGTATTTTTTGTTTAAAATTTTGAAGTTTTGCCGCATTTTTAATTCATTTTCAGGTTCTTTTATAAAACGTAGAAACGGGGTTTCAGTGTATCATGAAACAATTAAAAATATGTGGCTCGTATATAAGTTACTTTTGAGGCGTTTAATTTCTCTTGGGGCGGAATACGCGCTTAACGCGTTTAAACATATATTGTATTATAGAGATGAGAGAAAAAATATCTCTTAAAAACAACTTTTAGCTCTGTCAACATTTTAGTTTTTTAGGTATTAAGTATCCACCCACGAAAATCAGCCGTATCAACAGTTAAGACTTTACACGTCAACGAATAAACTTAAGTTTTGTTATTTCCTGAATCAAATTCAAAGAATCTTGTTTAAAAATACTTCAAGTGAACCGTCTGCTTAAAAGATAGTTTTTTTGTTAAATTTCATGCACGTTTTTTATAAATATCGCTGGAAAAAATATAGATTTCGGCTGAAGGCCCCCATGACATGAGCATACATATAAATCCGGCTCAGCCTACGAACGAATTTAATCATTTTGGGCTCTAAGTCAGTGCTTTCCAAACTTTTTTATGTCACGGCTCCTTTTACCTGAATAAATAATTCAAGGCCCTTCTGAACAAAAAACACGTTGAAAAAGATTTCTTTTGCAGACAGTTTGAGGTCCCCAGTTTGAGAAGCACTGCTGTAAGTCACGATAGCTCAATATAATTTAAACAATTGAAGATTGTCAAAGGCAGTACGATAATTTGATATTGAAAACTCGTATTTGGATATCAAATAGATACATCTGCGAAGCACATGTTTACAATTACTTGCATAAATTTTGATGGTATTCAGATTCCGTATCAAATCTTCAGCGAAGAGTTTGTTTTAAAATTTTCAAACGTTTCTTTCAAAACATTAAAACATCTGACAGAACGTCGTTCCTGTACGTTCTGTTAAAAAACAACCACTGCATAAATGTGGAAACACGTTTTGTTGCATCTACAAGGCGTCAAGGATACGGATATTGTGAAATACATCTGAACATTTTATTCTAGATGTCACAAAATATATCAAGTGGTTAGTATTACAATATTCAATATTTTTGTCTATTGTACGATTTAAATTTGGAACAACGTCGTTATTTTGACAGCTAAGCTGTGCAAATAAACAAGCTTACTGTTCAAAATAAATATTATCAACATGTTTTTGCCTCGTTGACGGTTAGTATGCAAGACTAATTTAAATCAAGTCGAAGAAATTGTATTCAAAAATGCGTCAGCTAAATTACGTCAAGATGACGATACGATTCCATGTATGGCAGGCTATTGTTTCTTGGCCGCGTGTTTGAATATATTGTAATATGGTTTTAATTTGTCAACTCCTACATACTATGGCTATTATTGTATAATTAATAAACGCTTAGCAATTTAGTATTTGCATTATTGAATAACTACAAAGTTACCCATTTCAATTAAAAAGTTATTTAGAGATAGAAATAGATATAATGTTATATATACATAAATCGGAAAATAAGCATAATAAAATAAGGAAAATGGGAAAACGAAGTTTCGAGTTGTAATAGCATTCAACCCTGAATTCCTTTTCTGACTCCCGGTCTTTTTTAGGCTGACTCGCATTGTCGAGAAAAAATAGTCTCACATTTTTCACCCTAGGGGGTCAAATTCGTGCACGTGTAATTTTAGGGGTTATTGGTGACCCAATTTTGTGACGTTTATAATTGGAGCAGAAAAGTACGAAAACATCAAATGTTGACCTTACAATGTCTGGCCGAAATAGATTTAGCGAGCAAACAAACTTTGTTTGTCTGGTCGGGTTGAGTTTTCTACTTATTAAAACGTGTATACATTATATTTTAAAATTTATGTATACTGACCGCGCCTCCACGAAGTCCTTCAACTTGCTAAAAGATCAACAACATAATGTCAACGAGGTAAACAATAATTTTTGGTACGTCATTTTCAAATTTCGAATGGTATTTACATTAAAATACTAAAGCCATCATTCATGGACCACCAAATAGGAAAAAAATGAAAATAAATTACCATAAATCAGTGTTAACTGGCACTTCTTTGTGAAAAGGCGTTACACATATTTAATTTGAATTGTTGAAACTTTGTACTATCCAACACGGTTTGTCACTAACTACCCGATTTTTTTTTCCGGTATTTTCAGGAATTTTACCACACGGATGCAATAGAGGTGATGGAAATGCGAAAACCAGGCCGTTATTTAAATTTAATCAAGCACATTCAGTCGTTATTATATATATTTAAATAATAAACAAAGTGTTTAATGTGTAGTTTTTTCACGATTTTATATTATCAAACTCGAGACCGGTTTCGCCCATCGCGAGCAATATTACTACTCTTTTGTGATACGTTTATGACACGACAAAAATATTAAGGTTAAATTTACACTATTTTTTTAATATAAACAACCTTATTGTAATTTAATTTGCATTGACTAAGTCGATGCATTAATAATGCTCATTATAAATGAAACCGGCACTGAATGTTTTGCAAATAATAATAAACATTTTGTTATATTTTTGAGTGTCAACTATCAACACACTGTAATCAGGGGTCTCATCCGCTAAGACGTTAGCAGTCAGAGTTAAAAGTATAGAAGATATTTAAATATTTAATTTCATTGATATGAACACATTAACATATCGCATATCAGAAATGACACGGTGGTCGAAGAAAAATCTACCAAATGTGGAAAAGCTGTTAAGCCTTGTGGACGCATCGAAAACGATTCACACAAAATTAAGGGAAACAAAACATTGGTTTCGTGGTAAATGAATTTTGCGTTAAGCGATTCGAATATATAATCAACGCGGTTTTCAGATACGATGTAAATAGTAGTAAAGAAGAAATTATTGATTGGTTTTAAAAATGTTTTTTGAGATGAAAAATCTTTTCGTGTTAATCCAAGATTCGTTTTACATTAAAAGAATATGGTTTGTATGCAATTACATTTCAATTAATATTATTTCGCGCTAACCGATTTCTTTTTAAAACTTTGAACGTTTTCGATATTATTTATTTTTACAACTCATAGATAGGACTTATCTTTTATACCCATCCAATTCTTTTTTGGCACGACTTTGAAACAGCACGGTGAACGAGAATTTTTTTAATATTTTGTTTGCTCTGATTTTTCCATTTAACACGGTTTAAAAATTTGAGGAGAATAAAAATATCACACAATTCTATAAAAAAAATTGCGCTTCAGTCAATGTTAAGTGATAATCGCAGTAAATTTAGTATTTTTAAGTATGTATCATCTAAAGCTAAAATAAATTATGTTAAGATAATAAATTTCGTATTTTGACTTTGAAAGATATTTTTCGCGCAAATTTAAGATCAGGTGCGTATTTTACTAAAAATATTTCAAAGGCGATCTAACAGCAATTATTTGAATGTAAATTGTTTATAGCTGTAATTCAAACATTGATTAAATAATTAATCTATGTACACTCAACTCCAAAAAAAAAAACATTTGGTTGTTATCTTAATAGTATAGATAGTACTAGTAATAGACACATAGTATATCTGTTAAAATGTACATTTTGTATCTAATAAATAAATTAACACGTGAATTCATTGTATATTAAGTTTCTTTGATATAAACTAACTAACTAGAACATTCTAATGCACTTTATTGAAAATAAAAATGAATATTGGCACATTCGACCGTCAGTTGTTTGTAAGTAGGTATGTTGGAATGTTGCCAGTTGTTATTAAGTCAAAGACTTATTTTTATTTCATTTTCTTATGCGTAAAAGTATAGTCATAGGTATCTTTATAGTGTGAAAAACAAAATAGCTGCAGCGGTATGTTTTAAGCCTTTCAGTACCAAATGTCATTGTAACAAAATTCATCGTTTCCCCGAATGCTTCGTTTATTTCCTACAGTCTTGATTAAATAATTATAAGAGCAATAGTGAATAACTTTGCCCTATTTATTTACGCTTTATCAACCAAATATTTTTGAGTCTTATAAAAATTCTTTAATAATAATACAAAATGTTAAATATTTTTTGTAAATTTTGTATTATTAAGTTTAAGGCTGGTTTTGCTCATCGCAAGTTATTAAAAATATTACCCCGGTTTATTTTTTTCTACTCATATATACAATAGATAGATATTAAAAATGTTGCAGTGTAAAATCCTACTATTTTATACGCATAATAATATATATGAAAAAGGGCGATTGTTTATTTTGATAAGCATCACTAATTATTTTGATTGAACTAGGTCCACTAGGACAATATAATTTGAATATGTATAAATAATATTTAAACTAGTACAATATTTTTTTTTCTTCTTAACAATAAGTATCTACCCATAGTACCTACCTGTTTACTTTTGATTGTATTTGGTCCAAATTTTGATTTAGCATTCGTTCTAAAGGGGTTAATGACAACTAGGCATGCTTACAAATTTATTTATGGTAACTTCAAAATCATCCGATGGTAAACGTCACATGAATTTTCTTGTCTATGGCGCATATTTTCATTGTTTACGAAGTGTCTGGGCGACGTATTTACTAGAGTATATTTTGATTTCGCTTCATTCATCTTGAAATATTAAAGATGAGCGCAAGCAAACTAGACGCGGTATACAGGAGTATACTAATTACAAAGTTTTTCACGAAGGGATGGGGCAAGCCAGACAATTTACGAAGGTCTGTAAATTGACATTGTGTTTTGATTAAGTTTAAAGTGAAAGAAAGGCACCAGTTCTCTCTGATTCGACTATGACATCACAGTCACATCCTGATTTGTGATATAGCGTATTGTTGTGAAAATTATCGAACGATTGTGACTATTTATAGCTCTGTGGTGTGATCTGTTTCAAAAAGTGCTGATTTTGTGAACCATATTATATAAATAAACTTTGTTTTTTTTTTATGTAAGATTACTATTTGAAAGTTGTTTTGGAACACATGTCAAGCCTAAAATAGCGCTACATGTCATTTTATTATTTCCGTTGTAATTATTGTTCTTTCATCCTAAATTAAAATAAATAAATAAAACTAAATGTGCAACTGTCATCTATAAATTTTGTATCTAGCTGAAAAAAACAAAGCATATTTTCTGCTTTTTGCAATACAACTAATTACATAGTTTAGTTCTTAAAATAAAAATTATAAATTTAAATAGTAAATTTTTGATTACAGTGGCCGTTTCAGTATGATACCTTCATTTTATAAAAGTTTTATTAATTAGCTGTTCGAAATCTAAAAAAAATATCTATTCAAATAAGAAAAAATCTAATATTTTTCACATTGTGTTGCATTTTGGCCAAAATAACAAGTGAAATTACTAATAGTTAAAACAATTTTTTATTATAGTCTTATTTTTATTACATTAACTTTAAAAGTGAAATTACTTACTTAAATATATATTTAAAAAATATATGATGTGGTTATCAATGAATTTTGCTAAATAAAGTGAAGGATAAAATTAAACATCATAAAGTGAAATGGTCGTTTTTTGTACAACATCCCTCAGTTAAAAAGTCACTGCCTGCCACTGATACATTTCTATTTCCATAAATAAAATAAATTCTGAAAATGTTTTTCTTAAAATTTCCATAGTGAGTCCTATTTGCATGTCACAGAAAAAACATATGTTTGCCATTCTGTCAAATAAACTATTACATCAATCAACCAAATTCAAATTTTTTAAATTAATTTTGTAGCCCAATTTCATTCTTAATTATTTTCCAACATTAACACTTTAAATTTATAATATCACCTAAGGGTGTTTGATGGATTCAAAATATCACATATGAATTGTTAAAACTTTGTACGTTTCCATATATTTTGTCACTCACAACCCGAAAATTGAATTTCGGCATCCTCAAGCGTTCTTTCAAATATAATTTTTATAGTTTGAAAACTTGAAGGGAACCTGTCCGCATATGTCTTTCGACTTATCCCTGATGATGCTGAGAGGCGAAACTCATGTCATCAATGACAAAACATGTGGAAATGTATAAAGCCTAAAATAAAAAAATTAAATCCATCATTCAATTCCCTAATATTGTTATTTTGCTTACAGGTTATTTGAATTTCGCAAAGTCGTCTCTAATAGGGAAGAATGCTACAAACTTGTACCTGCCGACTATCCTGTCACAATCACAAAGGTAAATCATAATTACTTGGGTAGAGAGATTAACAGAACTGTCGCACAATAAACAGTTAGCATCGTCTATAGAATGCCCGAAGATGCAGAAAGGCGAAACCGGGTTGTTAGTGACAAAACATGTGGAATCGTGCAAAGTTGTAACAATTCAAATTTGATATTGAAATTCTATCAAGCACCTTCAGTCAATCATAAATTATTAAATGTGATCTCAAGCGAGGAGATGAAAAGCTATTGTATGTTTGTCTAGATTTGTGAATCATGATGTTATGATGTCTGTGCACACTCTATGATAGATTTTGTGCACTTGATTGAGAGCTGTGTTGATTTTGTTTTATAATTAACATTGTGACTACATATTTTCTTCACAGGAAGTGAAGGGCTCCGATTGTCACATCCTAGAGGGCCACTTCTTGACTCCCATGGAGACCTTTCTCCCCGGAGTCGTTCCACCATGCGCACACAGGGCTCATTTTCAGGTATGTCATTTAGATGTATTGGAACACTTAAAAGTAATACTATGTGCGATCATTCAGATTATTTTGTGTTTTAACAACATGATTCCAAACTAACATACAAGGTTTGGAACTGGTGCTGTATGATTATAATGTTCAAAAAGAAATGTATACTGGAGCATACTTAAAAAAATCTCTGCGAGAAGATAAGTGTTATCAGTGTTTATTGTATGTAATATCGATAGATCATTATAGATATATATTGATAGATCAATCACAGTTCTTACAGATGTTACTGGTGTCAGCAACGACTTATTAGATTGGATAAGGATTTAAAACTATTGCAGTTGGTCAACTGACCGAATGAGAGATAGCCTTGGTAAATTGAAGTTAAAACCATATAATCTCATTTTTCATCATTTTTACAGCATTGTTTAACCTATTGAACACCAAGATAGCCTTGGTAAATTGAAGTTAAAACCATATATCTCGTTTTTCATCATTTTTACAGCATTGTTTAACCTATTGAACACCAAGTCTTGTATATAGAGTTACAGTTTTTTTTGATGCCCTCACTGTTTATGCTATGAACACATCTTAAAAAAGTTGTCATTATATTATTATATATGCCTTACTTATTGCACGTGTTATACAATGGAAAAACCTAAATACACTCAAAATGACTTTTTAGATATTAGAATTTCTAATGGTTTATTTTTATTGGTAGTGAATGTGTTAAGCATATCTGCAGAATAGTTAAACCAATAGCCGAATGGTTAACATTATTGTTTTCAGTTGCAGTGAGTAGAAATCCAATACGGGTAAATTAATTGATTTTTCAATTGTATAGACATCTAAACAAGTAAAAATTATTTACTCGACTTTCGCAGGGTAAATTATGATATTAACCATAGTTTACAAGTTACACTTTTAGTTCTTGACCACTTTACATTTTAATTAACTTAAATAAATCTTTCCTTTCGTTATCCATCTGGGGACATATTTATAAGATATGATTAGCATTCTTTCGAACCCAAAAATGCACATGATTACTGTTACAAATATTTCTATAACTAATTCAGCAGTATTGGTGTAAAGCAAATACACCTATCCCTCGATTTGCACGGTACTTGTTTAACACGTTTTCGCTTTTACACGGATTGAAAAAAAAATTGAACCAGTTATATTTACAGCTAAAATCATCCACGAAAGGCTCGAATTGGGAAGAAAATTAGGTAATCTATTCGTACAAAATGGTTCAAATGTTTAGCTTTTTCCTTGTTTATGATTTAATGATATGCGACTTTAGTAACTGAATGCGTATTGATAGAGGTACATATAGCTATTTAGGCTTATGCTTGCTTATTTACGTCAAATCTTTAAGCACTTAAACTTTTCCTGCTTAGTCACATAAAAGATTGTTCAACACCGAATATATATTCAGTTGCTGTCAGCAAATCTGTATAGTAATAGAGATTATCAGAAAAAAACCAGTCTATATTTCATTACAAAAATTAGCTATTGTGTATAATTTTTAATATTTTTTATGCATAATGAATTCAATCATTATTCTACACATTTCAATATACGACATAACAAGAAAATTCAAATGCGACATGTGTGTATGGCTTAGTGGAATAGACCATAGTTTCTCAACCTTTTTACATCCGCAGACCACCAAAAAATCCAAAAATAATAATAAATATTTATTTAATTGATTTTTTATTCCAAGCAATTAATTTTGCATTATCGTATGCTGATATAATAATATTAGAGTATATTAAAATAGACAGTAGCAATAAAATATAGCATGAAATTCAATTGTTTTGGCTCATCCAAAAATCTTCACGGACCTCTCCAAAACCTACAAATACAACTGGTTGAGAAACTGTGGAATATAATCATATTTCCTCAATTGGAAGGCGTGTGAGAAATTTCATAATAAGGAAATTGAAGTTACAGAGAATATGATTATTTCTGTGTTATTTTCAATTTGTTAAGGTGTCAACTGTCTGGGTAGTAATTAAACAGTGATGCTCAACATCTTACTTTTATTTCAGGTGATAATGCCGACGAAGTGGGCTGACAGCGATGCTAAACCAATGTGTGTTCATCTCGCCGGAACTGGAGATCATGTATGTATAAAATTGTAAATATCTTTGATGATGTTCATCATCAATCATACGAATTAAATCGGAGAAGGTGTTTTGACAAAGTATATTATAGCTACAGCGGACCAACTGTTTATCACAAGCTAATTCAATGCCCAATGTTTAAATACTCTTAAGAAACTATATGATACATATGGGCACATGTCCAAAATATTTTTCTCTCTGTGCCACTATTGAAATGAAGGTGACTTCCACTGCCAGTTGTAGTTGAGTTGCAAATGTTTTCTTTTTCAATTAATATAACAATATGAATTTGTACCCAAAGGTCATCATTGACCGGTTTTATTAACTTTAAATTTGAGTTCTTATAACTTTGTACAATTCCATGTGTTTTGTCACTAACGTCTCAGGTTTCGCCTTTCGGCATCTCTATCACACGGATGCAACAGAACTGACATACAATAAACAGTTAGCATTGTCTATATACCAAAGGTATTAATTACAGGAAAAAACACACCTCAAGGCAAGCAGTAAATAGCAGCTAAAACAAATTTAATAATAATTAACACGATTGCCTATGATAATTTTCATTTACAATCTTGTTAATGAGTTATTCTTGAAAGGGTTTTACAACAAATAATAATCAACTATCATTAAAACATAAATGGGTTTTTTTATGTATAGAGATACCTACTATAAAACATCTAGTGGTGAAACGCAATAATCTTCATCATGAGATTGTCGATTCATTGAACCGATCTCACGTATAGGATGCAACAAGGTAGAGTTGGGAAACATGACGATGCTAACTGTTTATTGTACGTCAGTTCTGTTGCATCAGTGTGATAGAATGCCTAAAGATGCCGAAAGGCGAAACCCGGGTCGTCAGTGACAAAACACGTAAAATCATACAATATTGATATTTCATAAAGCACCTTCAGTCGATAAAATAAATTATTAACTTTACCGTCTCACTCTTTTAGAATACTCGGTCCTAACAAGTTATCAAAACAGAATAAATGGTCATCAAACAATCCTTTTAACATCATTTACTTCCTTCCTGAAGAGTTTATATATCAAATATTGAAAACTCTTGCTTGTGTTCTGTGGTGGCAATGTTCAGCTTGTGAAACTTTTGATTGATAAAAAAACTGACACAAGTCAAAAAATTCGGCTTAGGTATGCGGCATCTCTTTTACTGGCCGAAGAATAGACACTGGATTATTTTGTATGTTTTATTTACAGTATTTTTGGCGGAGAAGAAATCTCTTGGCCAAACCCCTGATGAAGGAGGCCGGTATCGGAGCCATTATTTTAGAAAACCCATTCTACGGTCTCCGAAAACCACAAGATCAAGTGTAAGAATCGATATTGTTTATGTAATTATGGTATAATTATGTCGACACATCTATTCCGCTTCATTATCGATCGAAAAAAATATATTTTCTCATTGTTACGCCAATGTGTTCTAACAAAGAGCAATAATTTATTCAGACTATTGAGTCACACACTCATTGGAGTGTGAAAGGAATAATCGCTTATTCATTTGTTTACAATTGATTCAATATGTAAAAAAAAAGTAGGGTTATATTTGTATGCATAAATGTTTAGAAGAAAAGTGACATAACTCAAAGATGGTAAAAGTGCTTGTTTTCTTTATAAATTAAAAATCACATGCCTTTTATATTCGGTAGTTAAACATGCTGCGTGAACCACGTAAGATATCCATGTAATAGTTTATTTTGTGCTGTTATAACTAATACTCTCTCATAGATTTGAGTTGTTAAAATACTAGATGCGTTGTTAATTATCACCATAATCTTTTATTTACCTTTTTTAGATTTGTGTCACTGTTCTTCTGGAATATTTTTTATGAATTGTTTGACTATTAAAGAATCATTTCATTTATAGACATTTTATATTAATTCATTGAGCCAAATTCTATGGTTTTATTTTTCATTCTCAATGAATGGTTCTGTGAGTTTTTTATACTCTGGGCGCTCATATAAATCAAGCCAAGAAGTTTAGAAGACAATTAACTCTTTAAATGACGCAACAGGAATTGTTCAATAAAAATGGTCAAAGCCGATAATATTTATGGTAGGACCAAAATATTTAGATGATAGATTGAGGGGAGTGGTATGTGTGAGGCTATTTAACATTCTTGTGGGTGCATGCCCTGGAATATATAAAATGAAAGAGAAATACGGGCATGTCAAATCAGGGTATAACTGCATATTCTTTTAAGAATAAAATATACTAAATAAACTTTCTTAAGACACTTGTCTTGGTTCATTATTTCTCAGTTCTAAACTGAGACAAAACAATTATATTAACTTCAATTGATTGCTTTAATAGTGAAAGATTCAATTGCCCCGTGCAATAATTATTTAAACCTGGATTGATTGCGGAATTATATTCCAGGCGTTCGTCCCTACACAATGTTTCGGATATATTTGTGATGGGCGGGTGTCTCATTCTTGAAACTCTGGTCCTGCTTCACTGGTGCGAGAGAAACGGATTAGGGCCACTGGGTGTCACCGGACTGTCAATGGGTGGACATGTGAGTAATTGAAAGTCATCCATCATTAATCGTTTCCATGCGAACGTCTCAAGGTATGAGACGCGAGATTTAAAAAAACGATAATACAAGCAATCTTTTGCATCTAGGACTGATTTTGGTTTCAAAATATTGCCTAATTTGTCCTGCTATGACCACCTCCATACACTTGTCTAAAGTATTAATTTTAAATGTTTAAAACATCGATTTTTCCAACCCTTTAAATTTATCGTGACTTCCACCAGTAAAAAAATCAGTTTGAAACTACGCGCTAAAATTCCCACCTAACTTCACACGGAACTTTGTACCAATCTCGCGGCATTGCAATGTGATATTCCATGCCACATGACAGTAATGGCGCTTGTTCATTTGAGTTTGATTGGTGGCTTCGTTACATCACGGTAATGGCGATTTACGAGTGAGTTATTTGTTAGGGATATATTTGTTAAAGCGATTGTGACAACATAAGACATTTCTTTGTGTATTGCAATGCATCTGGCTTCGATAAAAGCCAACCCAATTATTTTTCATTGCTCTGTTTATGACTATATGGAAAGAAAAGACAAATTTAATTTGTATGAAAAACAGCCGCGTGGAACGGGTTAATGATGATTTGTGGTTTTTTATGTTATTAGAATTTGGTTAGGCTAGTCAGATATGAAATGGCACTAAACCTACGCACACACAAGTAGAGTGTCTAAAAATGTGCATTTGTGATTATTTATAAGTTTGTGAAAAAATCTTCTATATTTGTGTAGTTAATGTACAGATTGATTTTTTCTCTCCTACTGTACATGACTAAAATGAACAATGTATACATTGACTATATGTATGTAATAATTATTATTTTTTTGAATAACAGATGGCGTCATTGGCTGCCACAAATTGGCCTAAACCTTTAGTGCTGGTCCCCTGTTTGTCATGGTCGACGGCGTCTGCTGTTTTTACACAGGTATGACGATTCAAAATTGTGTATGTTTAAGATCAATTCAATAACATGGGGATAAATTTATCACACTGTGAAATAATTGCAATGTATTTTAGTTCTACAAATTTTTATTAAGATATAGTTGATAGCTATTTCGGCTCACGCCATCGTCAAAACTATGCTTAAACGTACATTCGCTTATCTATATATAGCTGTGTAGAAAGGATACACAATACATCTTCTCTTCTGTTTTAACAACCTAGCTTATTTCCTTGCAGCAATAAAACTAAAAATTTTGATAATGTAAATGAAACTAAACAGGCGGCTTATATCAATAAGCTTTAATATTGGACGAGACGGTTAAGTAAATGTATGTTTAATCTCTTCCACTCTAATGCCCCAGATGTTGGGATGCGAACATTCAAACATCGATAATACAAGCAATCTTTTGTATATAGGACTGATTTTGGTTTTAAAATATCGCCCAATTCGTCCTGATACTACCACCACCATAAAATTGTCATTGTAGTTGGTTAACTTGCATTGTGTTTATCGATAACTTTGGGCTCTTCCCTAAATGGCTGGCTTAAACCTTGTGTTTCATAATGTTCTTGGAATATTTCCCCCAGGGTGTCATGTCCGATTCAATCAACTGGGAGCTATTGGAGTCACAGTTCTTCTCCGACGGTCAGTACCGAGACAAGCTCGCAAAGATGGTCACTATCGTCGACGAAGCCTTTTTGGCTGGCAGAAAATTTGCGCAGAGGTTCTCGAGGAACGAAACCAAATCCTCAGTCGATGCTACCTCGTTCAATTTACCCAATATACTCAACACGACTGATCCCAGTATTAAGACTTTCGACATTACAAACCCAAATAATCTCTCCAGCTGTCAGGGATTGTTTCCCGAGGTGAATCAAAAATACTCTGTCATCGGTAACAATGCTAAAGTCACGGAAACTTCAAAAAATACCACGTCTTTGGAGTGCTTAAAAACAGACAATAATATTAGTGACAATTTGTATTCAAAAATTACCTCGGACAAAAGATTCGAATTGGAACCTAGTGAAATTGATGAATTGAACAGAATCGCGTTTAAAAATGTCGATAAAGCATTGAACGCCAAAAATATGCAAACAGACGATCCGGAATTAACCTCCAGCATTGTAAATAGTGAAAATGTGACTGAGGCAAAAAATTGTGCTCAAAATATCATACCTGAATCTAATAGTATTAAATGTACATTGGATAAAAAATCTACAGAACTAAGCAATAATGTGTGTGAGACAAAAAACATTATTACCAGTGACACGGGACTAGATAAAGATGGGAAATTTGTCGCGAAGAATTCAAACGGTGGCCAAGCAGATTCCGTGGAGTCGAAGATCATCACGAATATAATGATTGACAGTGAGGGGGAAGCTGCAATCGGCGGTGAAAAGAAGAAGCCGAGTGGGGCGACCAAAAATTTGCTTTCGTCCATTCCTTTTCTGTCCAAGAACAAGGAGGTGGCGAAGGTCAACGTGAGGAACCGAGAGGCTTTGCAGTTCATGAGGGGTGTTATGGACGAGTGTACGCATTTAGGGAACTTTTCAGTGCCCTTTGACACGTCTCTCATCATCGGTAAGTACAATATCACTAGCAAATCTCTATTTAATTAAAAATCAAATGTAGGCTTATCATAACAAAATAGTATATAATATTGTTGTATACTATAAAAGGACGGGTTTTCCTTGCTTATATCAGTGACTCTTAATCCTTTCCACACTAACGCCCCAATGTATGGGAAAGCAATGTGCAAGGCCCGTACGCAAACATTCAAATGTCGGTAACGCAGGCAATCTTTTGCATATAGGACTGATTTTGGTTTTAAAATATCGCCCAATTCGTCCTGATACTACCATCTCCATAAACTTGTCAAAAGTAGTAGGTTTAAATGTTTGAAACATCGATTTTTCGAACCCTTCAAGTTTATTCCGAACCCTTCAGTTTATTCCGAACCCCACCAAAGTACAAACTCGCGCCTAACTTCGCACTGAACTTTGCACCAATCTCGCTGCATTGCAATGTGACACTCCGTGACACATGATAGTAATGGCGATTTACGAATGAGTTATTTGTTAGGGATATATTTTTTAAAGTGATTGCGACAACATAGAACATTCCTTTGTGTTTTTTAATGTTGTGAAACATTCCTAATGCATCTAGCTTCCATAAAGGCCAACCCAATTATTTTTTATTGCTGTATTCATAGCTCTAGTGGAAAGAGAACATTTTGAAGAATAGCGGACAGATTTACAATAGTTTGCATGAAAAACTGTCACGCTGATCAGGTTAATCATTGTAATATGCGACATGGCACCACCATGAATTTGACAAAAGATATCGTTCCTACACTATATAGAAAATGGTTTTTTTTTAATTGTGAAAATGTGAGAAAATAGATTTATGGATGTTACCATAATGCAGCTAGATGAATGAGATTGATAACGTTGTACTTTGTTACATAGCTGTGTGCGCAAAGAACGACGCCTACGTTCCCCGTGGAGACACAGGAGCTTTGGAAGAACTATGGCCTGGAGCAGAGGTTCGATACATTGACGCCGGTCACGTGTCCGCATACGTTCTCCACCAGAGTATGTTCAGGTAATTATTTCGAAACTGATCAATTATATGATAAAATTGATTGATTTCAATTCGTAATGTGGAATTGTTTTATCATTTTGTAGATCGTGCATTGCAGAGGCATTCCAGAAGTCGAAAGCGAAATGGTCTGATGGCAAGCATACGCAATGATGTCTCGAGCCAACCTCGTATTAGTCTAATGAATTCAATAGGTCAATCTGTGTTAACCATTTGTTAATTCGTTTTCATTGTTATGATATGTTAAAATATCTACTAAGTAATTTATTACCATTATTAAATAATGATTTTTAATAAGAAAACTGTTCCTCTATTGCACAATATGTTAACTTTAGGGTATTTTTTTGTTTTTTTTTGCACATTTATATGACAATTCGTTATTCAAATGATGAATTTAAAAGTTCAATTTATAATATTAATGGTACGCTATAATTATTTGATTCATTAAAAATCAGTAATTATTATTTTAATAGAACACATTTTTTTTTTATTATGTCACATATGTCAAATAACTATGTGTATATATTGCTGTCTTATTGAATATACAGCATTTTAGACTTGTGCCACTGTTGCTCTGGAATTTAAGGTCTCGTGTAAAAATGTATTCATAAGCTCAACTCCAGATTCTCACACGCAATAGTATTAACAGGAGTTGGTGAGTAATCTATGGAAATAATTTCGATACCGCAAAACTGTACTTTTGTCGATAAACCTTTTCTACAAGACTCCATTATAGACTTGTGGTGCTGTCAAATACAAATTTTCTCTAGCTTTTTTTCAATTTCGTACTATTTTACAATGGATTTATTAATATTTACATATTGCTTCAAACATGGTAAACACACACTTTGCCATTCCATATTTTTTAATAATTTAATATTAACTCTGTTAAAACAATCTAAAGTTGTTTTTTTTATAATTATTTGAATAGCAAATTAATCATGGTTTCCGTAACCTTATCGGAAGTTTTGAAGCTCAAACAATAGTAATAATATTCATAATAAGTGATTGTTGTGGTAATTTTTTTTTTTATCCGTACATCAGAGCTAAACAGGTATAAGTCACATTGTTATAGTATATAATACGCAGTATTTTTCTGATGTTTTCAGATCTTTGTTAGCTTTCACGGCTATCGACCAAAATTTATAAAAGCAATGTTACCTCCAATCTTGGCAATAAACAGGTTATAAAAGTGAAAAACGAAGAGAGCTAACTGAATAATTTAATTCAAATATTACATTAAACCGTATTCCCTATTTATAGCGTATGCTGCGGTCAACCATGTTGTTTTTTTACAAAATGTAATATTTTTAATATCCAGTTCGAAATTTCATAAATTTTTTACACTTAAAAAAATTTATTGAAATACTGAAAGCAAGATCTTAACTTGTAGGTTAGCTCTATTCATCTACAATATATTCAACACAGACATAATAAATAACTCAAAGAGGTTTTTGAAAAAATGCTGTGATTATTGTGACATATTTTCTATGTTAGCTTGTGATTGTTTGTTTATAAATAATTTTAGTATATATTATAAATAGTTTTAATTATGCAGTATCAGTTCTCAAATATTACTGTATGTAAATTGTTCTGGCAAAAAACATTAAGTCCGTAATATTCGTTTGGAGAAATAATTTTGAATAACTATGTGCAATAACATAATGTATTGTCGTTACATCTTATCTGCAATGAAGGTATGATTTTAACTTAGGTCCTTTTGAAATGGTATTTTAAACCATTTCCAACTCGGTCACATAAATTCATACATCGAATGTTTCAAAAATTAATTCAATAGTGTTAATGCCAACTTAATTAATTATGATTATCACACTAGCTGTTACATGAGAATTTTGATAATTGAATTTATATATACATAGGTACCATTACAGTTAAGATGATAACAGTTAGAGGGTTTCAGTTTCAATGAACCATAGACCATGAAAAAAATATTGCTCTAAACTGTCATATCAACTTGACGTGTGTTGCCAGGACAGGAATTTATATTTATGGACATGTAGCTGTCCAATAATTAATTTCAAATAGAATAAAAAAAACCCTAACTAGAAATTAAAGTTATTCTATATGTCGAGCTTAGTATCATAGATTAGGTTCACCAATATAAAATCCTCACAACCGCTATTAAAATGCCTTTATCCCGTGACTTTGATATCACGGTCCAACTGATTTGAAAATGTGTTCAAAAAATAATCAAGTGATATGTTCATATAATAAAAAGTTACCTTGCGGCTGATATTTGAGGATATTATAATGGTGTACGTGTTAAACACACCTATTACAGTGATTCTCGAGGGATGATTTGGTTTCCGTGCTAAGATCTTCTTGACATTCTGATAAAATATAACAATTTAAAAACAAAATCGAAAAGAAATTAAAAACAGATATTTCTTTGTTCTGATCGGTTGCCCTGTGTGAGTGGGTTGGCATTTTAACTGATCCAGTTCAATGTTTCTAATCTCGACATATGGGCACTTGTATCAATGTCTGTGATTTTGTCATAACAACTTTTATATTATCCAGAAAATGGAGTAGAAAAAGAGCAATTCGTAATCTACTAGTCATTTCCCTGACTATCCCATTACCTTGTCTACCCAAAATGATCGCCCTTTGAGGAAACCCTGATTATAGAAATATAATATGGGAGGTCTGAACTGTTTTCTAGTGAATGGTAGTTTGAATATCTAGTGCTATATAGAACATAGTTCAATTTTTATTTTGAATCTGTGCTATTTTGTACAATGTAAATTTACATTGAAACTTTACACTTCAAGTACTAATTTTGAAACATATTATTGATACTTGTAAAGAAAATACCTAAAATCTTTCTGAACTGGTAGATTGCGCTAAATTTATTATTTTTCTGTAAATATTTTATATCTACTCAATTGTTTTTTATAACAAAGAAATAAATTGAAATAACAAAAATATCTTTTTTTTTATGATAACGCTATTTTCTAGCACAAATAGGGATAAACCATTAGTTCTATTCCCATGTATATTAGTGTCTTGACACTTAATGAACATAGGCAGTTAATGCTCAATACAATTTGACTGAGCAGTTTGATTTTTGTATTTTCACATTCACCTATTTAATTGGATTTTATAGTAACTTTATTTTCTGCTACTTGATTATTATATTATTATATTTGAGTGATTGTTACTTTACCATGGGAATAGAACCGTATGTTGTCAAATCGGTAAAAGGTCTTAAGTCAAAATATTTAATTGTGTCAATTTAGTTCTTATACCTGTTTTGATTTTACACGCTTTATCAATATTTACATTTATCTAATTGTTGCAATAATTCCTAATAATTTAAGTTATGGCAACGATAGCGTTTTAGACAAATCATATTAATTTGTAGTTCGTTATTATTAATATAACGTTTAAGGTGCTACTAATATTTTATAATGTTTTTTAAGAGATGTACACATCAATAACGATATGTGTGATATTTATAATTAATAAAAAAAGATGGCTGTATTAGAAATTATTGTTTTATTTCATTTTCTTGGTCATCATTTCACTTTTTTCAGCGACAGAGGTTTAATGATGCTAATTCTTTCTTAATCAAATGGCGGTAAATACCCTTTTTGGACCCCAAAATGATATCCGTGGGTATAGATCGACCATGTTACTTATGCATGTGGAAACGTAGTGCTGTGTGCATTTCTGGTCCGACACAAAAGCTGCTAGAGTTCAAAAATTTTAAATTTACTACTTTTCCATAATACTTTTACCTAAAGATATTTATCTACAATAGGTTTCAATGTTGATAAATACTGTTGCTTCTTACTTGTCAATTTTGCGGTATGCTCATTCGTTTTATCCAGGGGCTTCAAATTTAATTTCATCATCCGTCACGTTTCCAGGCGCTCTGTTATAGCGGTCGGTCAATAGCTAACGAGTTGCTTACTCCATCGGTTCTCTACAATGTGTACAAAATTTTATAAGAACTTATGTGAGACGGTAAAATAAAGAAATATTTTGAGACATCAACTCGAGGATAAAAGGCAACAAACACATAGTGTCAATATCTCAGATCAACAATACATTAAAAAATAAATAAAAAATCTGTCTAGTTTGGTCTATGCCTTTTTTTTTTTAATTTTAGAAATAAACTTAACACATTTGAGTTCTCCACTATTATTAAATGACTAGTAAAATCTTCCTAATTACCTTTTGCTATAGCCCCTTATGTGAGATTACTTCAAAGAGTCAAGAATTTAAATAGTTTAATTCGTATAATAATAGGTCATCTATGATATGATATTTAATGCCACCATAACAATAAGATATTCGTAAATATTAAATTTCAAAGGAAGTTGATTATTGTGATAAACTATCATTAGAAAGTCATTCGATTTTTATATCATTAACATTATAATCAAATCAGTAGTTATCAAAACTATTTCAGTCATGTGTTTAACTCCTAGGCTTAGAGGGGGATGTATTTAACTCTTAGCCTGACTCAGTTTGATAGAATGCCTGAAAATGCCAAAATGGGAAACCCCAATAACAGTGACAAAACTTATGAGAGTGTACATAATTTTAACGATTCAACTTTCAACCCAGGGCTCAGTAGATTTAGAGAAAAAAAATAAAATTTACGTCCTGGACTCTAAAGGTCAATGATCGGGCGGCAGGGGTTAAAAGCGATATGTCACTGTTGTTATTATTAACCATTAAAAGCTTCATTTCATGCATAATATATGGCATCATAATCCAATTTAATGAACACATGTAAGGTGAAATCGAAAAGCTATAAGAACACATTTCGTTCACTTTCTAATTGATTTCTTAATTGATTCGGCCGAGCAACACTTGTCGTAAACAGCCGGTACGACTCGAAACTTTCTCCAGTGCTGTGATGTGAAGTGCGACTATATTACTACGACTAAGTTCTACAGCGACTGTGAAAATCATACAAATCCGACAATCAAATCATGCTTAGAAGCGTTTGACATTGACGCCCCATCCGATTACGAAAGACACCGTCATGTCTTAAAACTGAAACCGCCTTAGACCCTCTCCCATCCACCCCAAAGACCACACTAGCCCACCCTAATCACCTGTCTGGTGACCGCCTACGGCTCCGGACAGCAGGAGGCGAAAACTAGTAGACGTCACATCGCACTCACACACCAAGACCTCTTCAACGCACGACTGAGACCTTCATCTTCCAGCTTCGCTCGTCTGACTCGGACCGTTCGAGTTGATCGGAGCGAAAAAAAAAATCCATAACCATAACATACCACAGACGAAAGGGTAAGGAGGGCACTAAACGTGTCCTCGGCCCCCCGCAATAGTGAACATGCTACTTGACTTGTGGTGTGAATTTTGTGAAAGTTAAAGTTTTATGTAAATTTGTTGAGTGTGTGTGTTGCCGCCGCTGCTTAGTGTCCGGACTAGCTGAAGACGTCGCAGGGAAACGAACGCCAGCCAACAAGTATGAACAATCCATTGTTTTAAATTAATTGCATTATGATCTTGTTCTCAAACTATTTCACATTTCATTCGAGTGCTTTGTTACCGTCTTGTTTGTAACGTGGGAAAGGGTTCTGCCGTTTATATCTGACATTGACACTTCCCCTACTGTGCTAAAAAAAAACGTCCGTCACGGTGATGGAAACTCAGTGACCAATTGAAAAAATATGTTTTAAATTGTAATAATGCTTAGTTGGGTTCTTCGCTAACTATATTTTAACAATATGATTTTTTTATGATGTACACTATTCCCAATAATGAAAAAATTCATGAAAATCTGTAAAATAAGGAAATAACCATAAGCATTTCGGGAAGACAACTGCCAGCCGTCCTTCTTGTGCATTGTTTAAACGATGGCTAGTTAATTATTCCAATACGCGGCCAAATGCAACGCTTGTGCGCTGGGATTCGAAACATTTAAAATTATTAAAAGAAAGCAAACATATGTAGTTTGTACAACTATTAATTATCTTAAAACATACTGGCATATTTTTGGATATTGCCGGAGCGTTTGACAATGCGTGGTGGCCACTGGTACTGGCAAAGCTAAGGCTTAGACAAATACCTGGAAACCTATTTGCATTAATACAGAGTTACTTTAGCAATAGGGAGATAGAATACAAATCTGGCCTCACCAAAATTATCAGGAAAACTACAATGGGATGTCCTCAGGGCTCCGTCCTCGGGCCACTGCTTTGGAATATTTTATTTGATGATCTTTTGTCCTTACCGTTGCCATTGGATTGTACAATTATTGCTTACGCCGATGATGCTCTTCTGTTGGTCGAAGCTAATAGTCGCGCTGGCCTCGAACGAGCTGCAAGCGGTGCACTTGCAGATATTCTCAAATGGGGAACGCTAAATAAACTGTCATTTGCTCCTGCCAAGACGGAATCCCTTCTTTTGAAAGGAGGTACAAAGCTTGACATTTCAAAAAGGTCTCCGAATATCCGCATGGGCGACTTCTCTGTACGTGTCTCTAAGCAAGTCAAATACCTTGGCGTTATCCTCGATGACAAATTGTCATTTCAACACCACGCTCAAAGAATTGTAGAGAACGCTAGTATGGCATATCTCCGTGTATCCAAACTGGCTGGCAAAAACTGGGAGTTCAAAGCTCGTGCGCTTAAAATAGCGTATGGTGCTATTTTTATGGGGATAGCCGGTTATGCATCTAGTGTTTGGAATTCTAGAGCAAAGATCGGATTTGTAAAGAGAACTCTGCTGAGTGGACAACGAACTGCTCTGATTTCACTCACTAAAGCGTACAGAACTACTTCGACGGATGCCTTACC